>VMDR010021248.1:0-16975 GCA_007922815.1 Macrotus californicus | reverse complement strand
CTTGGTTAAATTTATTTCTAGGTGTTTCATTTTTTTGATGTACTTGTAAGTGGGATTATTTCTTAATTTCACTTTCTGATATTTCATTATTGGGGTATAAAAATGTAACTAGTTTCTGAATATTATTTTGGTATCCTGCTTCTTTGCTGAATTCATTTATTAGTTTTAATAGTAGAATCTTAGGGTTCTTTATATATAGTATTATGTCATCTGCAAATAATGGCAGCTTTACTTCTTCCTTTCCAATTTGGATATCATTTATTTCTTTTTTATTGTCTGATTTCTGTGGTAATTGATATCTAGTTTCATACCACTGTGATTGGAGAAAGTGCTTGATATGATTTCTGTTTTCTTAAATACTCTATATTGAGACTTGTTATGTAGCCTAACATATGGCCTATCCTGGAAAAAGGGTTTCATGTGCAGTTAAAAAGGATGTATATTCTGCTGCTTTTAGGTGAAATGTCCAAAAAAATATCAATTCAGTGTACCTGGTCTAATGTGCCATTTAAGGCCACTGTTTCTTTGTTGATTGTCTGTGGGAATGATCTGTCCATTTATGTCAGTTAGTGTGTCAGAGTCCTGTACTCTGATTGTGTCACTGTTGATCTTTCCATGTACGCCTGTCAATATTTGCTCTCTGTATTAAGGTGCTCCTGTGTTGGGTGCATAGATATTTACAAGAGTTATATCCTTTTGTCGAACTGATCCCTTTGTCATTTGAAATGTCCTTCTTTGTTCTTTTTACAGCCCTCGTTATAAAGTCTATTTTATCTGATGTAAATATTACTACCCCAGCTTCTTTTGTTTCCATTTGCATGAAATATTTTTTCCATCCCTTTGTTTGGTCTGTGTGTGTCTTTTTATTTGAAGTGGGTCTCTCGGAGGCAGCGTATGTACAGGTCTTGTTTTTTATCCATTCTGCCACCCTATGTTTTTTTTGATTGGAGTATTTAGTTACATTTAAAGTGATTATTCACAGATGTGCAGTTATTGCCATTTAAAACTTTATTCCGATGATTTTTATAGTTTTTCTCTGTTCCTTTCTTATTCTCTCGTTTTCTTCTCTTCTGTGTTCATGACTTTCTATAGTGTGGTGTTTGGGCTCCTTTCTCTTTTTTTGTTTGTTGATTTTTGGCTAGTGGTTACTATTTGCATCATAATACCAAACGATGTTTATAGCAGTCTTTTTTAAGTTGATGTGCACTTAAGTTTGAAACATTCTAAAATCACTACCGTTCCTCCTCTCCCCCTTGACATTTATGTTTTGGCCTTTATTTTTTTTACTTTGTGTGTGTGTATTCCTTCATTTATTGTTGTAATTGCATGTGACTTTCCCACTTTTGTTTTTAACATCTGTGCTAACTTTATAGTCGGTCGATCTACTGCTTTTACAATTTGCCCTTGCGAGAACCTTCTTTTCTTTCTTATATTTTCTTATGTTTTTCATCTTTTCTACTCATAGAAGTCCTTTTAACGTTTCTTGTAATACTGGTTCAGTGGTGATGCACTCCTCTAGCTTTTTCTCGTCTTGGAAACTCTTTGTCTCTCCTTTGACTCTAAATGACAGCCTTGCTGAGAAGAGTAATCTTGTTTCAGGTGTTTGGTTTTTATTCCTTTGAATATTTCTTGCCAATCCCTCAGGCCTGTGAAGTTCTTGTTGAAAAATCAGCTGACATTCTTATGGCAGCTCCTTTGTCCATAAGTAACTGCTTTGTTTCTTGCCGCTTTTTAGATTCTTTCTTTGTCTTTGACTTTTGGCATTTTAATGATGATGTGCCTTCATGTGGGCCTCTTTGGGTTCATCTTGTTTGGGAATCTTTGTGTCTCCTGGACTTGTAGGTCTACATTCTTTACCAGGTTAGGGAGGTTTCGGTCATTATTTTTTCAAATAGGGTTTGATTCTCTTGCTCTCTGTTCTCCTTCTGGTACCCCATGAAGCAAATGTTGTTTTGCTTGATGTTGTCCCAGAAGTCCCTTACACTATCCTCATGGATTTTTTTTGGATGTTTTTTTCCCCTTGCTGTTCTGATTGGGTGATTTCTGCTACCTCATCTTCCAGATCACTGATTTGATCCTTTGCCTCATCTATTCTTTTGTTGAGTCCCCTTAATGTATTCTTCATTTCAGTTATTGTAGTCTTCATTTCTATTTATTTATTTACCCTCACATAAGGACATTTTTCATTGCTTTTAGAGAGGAAGGGAGAGCGATTATGAGAGATTATGAGTGAGTGAGTGAGAGAGAGAGAGAGAGAGAGAGAAAAGAAGACATTGATTTGCTGCTTTCTCCCACGTGCTCCAATTGGGGATCAAAACCTCAACCTGAATATGTGCCCTGAATGGGAGTCAAACCCGTGACGTTTTGGTCTATGAGATGATGATCCAACCAAATGAGCCACACTGGCCAGGGCTGTTTTCTTTATTTCTGACTAGTTCTCTTTTATGGTTTCTATCTCTTTGTTGAGGTTCTCACTGAATTCACCTATTCTTCATCTGAGTTCATTATAACCAATTTTTTGAACTCTGTATCTGGTAGATTGCTTGTCTCCATTTAATTTCATTCTTTTTCTGGAGTTTTGTCCAGTTCTTTCTTTTGGGACATGCTTCTTTGTTTCCTCAGTTTGGCTGACTCCCTGTGTTTGTTTCTATGTATTAGGTAGATCTGCTACATCTCCAAGTCTTGGTATAATGGTTTTATGTAGTAGGTGTCCTGTAAGTCCCCATAATGCAGTCTCTCTGTTCACCTGAATCAGGTGTTCCAGGGCTGTCCCTTGTGTGGCTTGCATGTGCCATTCTGCTATAGTTGAGCCTTGATTGTTGTTGATATGTCAGTGGTGAGATTAACCCTCAGGCTGACTGGCTGTGGGGACTGGCCATTATGTGGACAAGGTGTTGTGCTGGGGCTCACCCCGTGGAGGGAGTTTGTTTAGTGAGGCTCTGGTGGCAGCTGAGTCTGCCCTCTGTGTGTGTCTTTTATGAAGCTGGTTAGGTGATGTGGTCCCAAGCGGAGCATGGGGTATGTTGGTTCTGGAGCCTCTGAGGAATGGATCCAGTTCAGCTACCATTTGTGCCCAGCTTGATGCTGCCTGGTGTAAGCTACAAAGTGACCTGCTGTTGGTTGCTGCTTGTGCTGGGCTTGGAGGTGATTGGGAGGGACTATGCTGTGAACCTGATTGGGAGATACAATGCAGGTTGAGACTGGTTGCCATTTGTGCTGAGTAGGGCCACTTAGCAAAAGGTACAGGACACTCTGAGGCCAGATGCTTCTTGTTTGGGTTTTGTGGACTTTTGAGAGATTTTAGAAAAGTCCATGGTATGAGCCAAAACAGGCCATTTATTTGGAAGAGGTGATGGTGGCAGCTTATGTCAGGCATGTGAGTTGGGTGGGGAAGTGTCTCAGGGAATCACTAGGGTGCTGCAAATGGCATTATCCAGGTTAATGGAGAGCAAATATTTGGCACCTGCCTGAGCTTGCTGGCTGGGTTGGGAGACAGCTTAACAAAGAAACAGTGGTGTCTGCCTGTGCTTCCATCCCCAGAGACAGCTGCCCTGATCCCTGCCCTTCCAGCCATCGCCCTGAAATTAGTCAATTCTTTTCCTCCCTCTATGTTCCTGGCAATTTTTTAGTGGCATCTGCTGTACTGGAGCCCAGTGTGAATGAGTCTATGAGTGAGCAGTTCCGAGCCTGGGCCCCTCAAGAGAAATTGCCTGCACAGCACAGTGCGGAGGCAAGCACAGCATTTACCTCCTCTGCCATCTTCACTGGAAGTTTCTGTATCACATCTTCTTTCATTTGTCCATTGATGTACACTTAGCTTATTTTCTTATGTTGCATCTTGGCTATTGTAAATAATATGGCAGTTAACAAGGGGGTACATATTTTTGTTCAAGTTAGTGTTTTTGTTTTCTTGAGATAAATACCCAGAATTAGAATCACTGGACCACATGGTAATTGTATTTTTAATTTGGGGGGGACCTTCCATACAGTTATACATAGTGGCTGAACCAATTTACATTTCCACCAACAACGCACGAGGGTTCTCTTTTCTCCACATCCTTGCCGATACTCGTTATTTTTTTTTGTAAAAGTATTCTAAAAGGTATGAGGTGGTATCTCATTGTGGTTTTGATTTGCATTTCCCTGATGACTAGTGATGCTGAGCATCTTTTCATGTATCTGTTATCCATCTGTATGCCTTCTTTAGAAAAATGTCTGTTCAGATCCTCTGTCCATTTTTAACCAGACTTTTTTTTGCTATTATGTTGTATGTGTTTGTTATATATATTTAGATAGTAACTTCTTGTCAGATATGTGATTTGTAAATATTTTCTCCCATCAGTAAGCTGCCTTTTCATTTTGTTGATTCCTTTACTGTGCAGAAGCTTTTTAGTTTGATGTAGCCCCACTTGTTTTTAGTTTTTTTTCTTCTTCTTTTGGTGTCAAACCCAAAAATTATTCCCAAGACTGATGGCAAAGCACTTATGAGTCTACGATTTCTTTTAGGAGTTTTATGGTTTTAGGTCTCATATTCAAGTTTTTAATACGTTTCCAGTTTTTTTTTTGTGTATGGTTTAAGATAGTGGTTCAGTTTTGTTCTTTTGCAAGTGACTGTCCAGTTTTTAGAACACCCTTTATCCAAGAGACTTCCCTTCCCCATTGTTTATTCTTGGGTGCTTTTTCATAAATTGATTATATATATATGAGGGGGTTCATTTCTGGGCTGTCTATTCTGTTCTATTCTGGGCTGTCTATTCTTAATCCATGTGTCTCTTTTTATGCCAATATCATACTGTCTTGATTATAATAGCTTTGTACTATAGTTTGAAATTAGAGGGTGTGATACCATTAGCTTTGTTCTTCTTTCTCAACATTACTTTGGCTAGTCAGGATCTTTTGTGGTTTCCTACAAATTTTAGAACATTTGTTCTATTTCTGTGAAAAATTCCATTGGAAACACTATTTTATTTACTATGGCTTTGTAGTAAGTTTTGAAATGGGGGCATGTGAGTTTTCCAGCTTTGTTCTTATGTTTCAAGATTATTTTTAGTCTTAGGTATCCTTTGAGTTTTAACATGAATTTTAAGATGGGTTTGCTATTTGTGCAAGGAAATATGGCTGAGACTTAATAGAGATTTCGTTGAGTCTGCACATTGCTTTGGGTAGTATGAAATCCTAACAATATTAAGTCTTCCATCTATAAACATGAGATGTGTTTTCATTTATTTGTCTTAATTTTTTTTAGCAGTGTTTGTAGTTTTCATTGTACAGGACTTTCATATCCTTGGTTAATTCATATGTATTTTATTTTATTTTTTTTTAAGATTTTATTTATTTTTGGAGAGGGGAAGGGAGAGAGAAATATCAATGTGTGGTTGCCTCTCACATGGTCCTCACTGGGGACCTGGCCCACAACCCAGGCATGTGCCCTGACTGGGAATCGAACCAGCGACTGTTTGGTTTGCAGCCCATGCTCAATCCACTGAGCTATGCCAGCTAGGGCTGTATTTTATTCTTTTTGATGCTATTGTAAGGGGAATTATTTTTATAATTTTCTTTTCAGATTATTCATTCTTGGTATATAGAAATATACCTAATTTTTGTGTGTTAGCTTTGTATCCTGCTGCTTTGCTGAATTAATTTATTCTAAGAGTATATTGTGGTATCTTTAGGGTTGTGTATATATAAGATCATGTCATCAGTGAAAAAAGATAATTTTATTTATTTCCAATTCGGATGCATTATGATTTCTTTTTCTTAATTGTTCTGCCAAGAATTTCTAATACTATATTGAATAGCAACAGCAAAAGTTTAAGTCTTTGCCTGTTCCTGTTGTTAGGGTAAAGCTTTGTCTTTCACATCAAATAAGATGTTTGCTGTGAGTTTTTCAAATATGACTTTTATTATGTTGAAGTAGTTTTCTTCTATACTTAGTTTCTTGAGTGTTTCTATTATAAAACGGTGTTGAATTTTGTCAAATTTTTTTTTCTGCAGCAATAAAGATCGTTATGTGGTTTTTTCTTTTCATCCTTTTAATGTGGTATTTTATTGTATATTGTTCAATTTTTGTATGTTAAACCATCCTTGCAATCCAGAAATAAGTCTTACTTGGTCATATGGTATAATACTTTTGAAATGCTCTAAATTAGATTTTTTGAGGATCTTGTTGAGGGTTTTTGCATCAGTGTTGATAAGAGATCATTAGTCTATAGGGATTTTTTTGTTTGTTTGTAATGTTATTGTCTGGCTTTGGTATCAGAGTAATGCTGGCCTCATAGAATGAGTTAGGAAGTCTTCCTTTCCAATTTTTGGAAAATGTTTGAGAAGATTTGGTATTAGTTTTTCTTTAAATATTTGATAGAGTTCACCAGTAAAGCCATCAGGCTCAGGGCTTTTGTTATTGTTGGGAGATTTTTGATTACTGGTTCAATCTACATACTAGTAATAGGTCAATGTTGACATTCTATTTCTTTGTGATTTAGTCTCCATAGGTTTTGTTTCTAGAAATTTGTTCATTTCATCTGGGTTACCCAATTTGTTGGCACACAGATGTCCATAGCACTCTCTAATACTGATTTTTATTTTTGCAAGTTTGTTGTCTTTGTATTCTCTATTTCCTTTATCTCTGCTCTGATCTTTATTTCCTTCCTTCTGCTACCCTGTGCTTAGTTGTTTATCTTCTACTTTCTTAACTTAGGTTGTTAATTTGAGTTATTAATTTAAATAAAAAAGTTTTTTTAATGTAAGCATTTACACCTATAAATTTCCCCTTAGCATTGCTTTTGCTGAGTTGCAAAATTTTGTTGGGTTTTTGTTTTTATTTATCTTTAAATAGATTTCAATTTCTTTGATTTTTTTTTTTTTGTTCTTTGAGCCATTGGTTGTTTAAGAAAGTGTTGTTTAATTTTCCCTAATTTGTGAGTTTTCCAGTTTTACTTCTGTTACTGATTATCAACTTCATCCCATTATAGTTGGAGAAGATAACTTTGTATGATGTCAGTCTTTTTAAAATTTATTGAGACTTAATCTGTAGCCTAACACATAGTGCTTCCTGGAAAATGTCTTATGTGCACTTGAAGAATGTATGTGCTGTTGTTCGGGGCAGAGTGTTGTGGTGTATGTCTGGCAGGTCAAGTAGTATATTGTGTTATTTAAGTTCTCTATTTCCTTTTTTATCTTCTGTCTGGTTGTTCAATTTATTATTGAGATTGGGCATTGATGTCTCTATTAATGTATAAATGTCTATTTCTCTCTTCAATGCTGTCAGTTTTTGCTTCATATAATTTGATGGTTTATTAGGTGTGTAAATTGCTTATAATTCTTATATCTTCTTGCTGTATAGAACCTTTTAGTAATACATGTTTTTCTTTATCTCTTATGATCTTTTTTATTTAAAATCTATTTTGTTTGATATTAATATAGCCACTCCTACTCTCTTTACTGTTGGCATGGAATAATCATATATTTTCATCCATCCTTTCACTTTCAATATATTTGCATCTTTGCATCTAAAGTGAGTCACTAATAGACTTCAGCCAAGATGGAGGTATAGGTAGACACATTTTACCTCCTTGCACAACCATAAGAAGGATAACAACCAATCTAAAAACAAAAAACAACCAGAACTGCCAGAATATTGAACTGTATGGAAGTCTGACAACCAAGGATTTAAAGAAGAAACATTCATTCAGACAGGTAGGAGGGGTGGAGAGGACACTGTGTGGCATGGCAAGGTGGCAGCAGCCAGCAGAATGGGTTGTCCCACATTCATGTTGGTGGATAAAAACCAAGAGGGACAATGGAGGAGTGAGCGACCCCAGCCCCAGGCCAGACCATGCATCCCGGCTTAGTTCCAGCACTGAGAAAATAAAGCCTTATAACCTTGGCTATAAAAACCAGGTGGGGTTGGGGTCGAGTAAGAAACTGCCAGTCTCTCAGGAGAGTCCGTTTAAAGGGCCCACAGGGTCCTAGAACATATGAGACCCACCCACTCTAGCAATCAGCACCAAGGCAGCAACTAGAAGGGTGTCACTCACTTATGAGAAGTGGGGAAGGTGACTGGAAATGGGTCAGAGCCAAGCAAGCAGCATTATTCTCTCTCTGACCATACCTCAGGTATAGCCCACAAAGTGGTGAAGCGGGTTGCACTGCCCTGGTGAGTACCTAAGGCTCACCCCTTACAAAGTAACTAGTATGCTGACACGGAGTGAAAGCAGCTCTACCTAATACACAGAAGCACAGAGAGCCTGTCAAATTCAGGAGACAAAGATTTATGGCCCAAATGAAAGAAAAGATCAAAACTCCAGGAAAAGAACTGATCTATCAGATGCAGAGTTCAAAACACTGGTGATCAGGATGCTCAGAAATGGCTGAGTACAGCCACAAAATAAAGGAAAAAGTAAAGGCTATACAAAGTAAAATAAAGAAAAATATACAGGGAACCAACAGTGAAAGGAAGGAAGCTGGGATTCAAATCTATGATTTAGAACAAAAGGTAAAAAAAACAAAACAAAAAACAACAACCCAAAAAACATTCAACTGGAATAGAAAGAAATATGAATTAAAAAAAAATGATGAGAGGCTTGGGGAACCTCTGGGACAGCTTTAAATGTACCAACATTTGAATCATAGGGGTGCCAGAAGGAGAAGGGCAAGAAATTGAAAACTTATTTGAAAAAATAATGAAAAAAAATTTCCTTAATTTGGTGAACAACATAGACACATAAGCCCAGGAAGCACAGAGTCTCAAACAAGTTGGACCCAAAGAGGATCACAACAAGGCACATCATAGTTAAAATGCCAAAGATAAAGGATAAAGAGAGGATCTTTAAAGCAGCAACAGAGAAGAGCAGAAAGTTACGTACAAAGGAATTCCTGTAAGGCTATCAGCAGATGTCTTAAAAGAAACCTTGCAGGCAAGCAGGGTCTGGCAAGAAGTATGCCAAGAGATGAAAAGCAAGGACATACAATCTAGATTACTCTATCCAGCAAAGCTATAATTTAGAGTGGAAGGACAGTTTAAGTGCTTCACGGACAAGGTGCAGCTAAAGGAGTTCATCATCACCAAGCCATTATTATATGAAATGTTAAAGAGGTTTACTTAAGAAAAAGAAGGAGATCAAAACTATAAACAGTAAAATGACAACAAACCCACAACTATCAATAATGGAATCTTAAAAAAAAAAACCTAAAACAAACTAAGCATACAACTAGAACAAGAACAATCATAGAAATGAAGATCACAAGGAGGGTCATCAGCTGAGAGGGGGAAAGGGAAGAATGGAGAAAAAGGTACAGGGAATAAGAAGCATAACTGATAGGTACAAAATAGGGGGATGTTAAGAATAGTATAGGAAATGGGGATGCCAAAGAGCTCATATGTATGACCTGTGCACATGAACTAATGGGGGGATTGCTGGAGGGGATGGGGGTACTGGGTGGAGTGGGGCAAAGAGGAAAAATGGGACAACTGTAATAGCATAATCAATAAAATATACTTAATTTAAAAATAAATAAAATGAGTTGTATATGGACAGCATATTGTTGGATCATATTTTTTCTATCCATTCTGCCAATCTGCAGTCTTTTGACTGGAGAGTTTAATGTATTTTTACTTAACATAATTATTTATAAGAAAGGACTTCTGTCATTTTGATATTTGTTTTCTATAAGCTTTTTAGCTTTTTTGTCCCTCATTTCTTACATTACTGTCTTCCTTTGTGTTTAGTTGATTATTTTGTAGTTAAATTTTTAAATTCCTTCTACATTTCTGTAGCCACTTTCCTTCATGGTTACCATTAGGATTCCATTTAACATCCTAAAGTTATAACACTCTTAACTTGTATTTCTGCCAGCTTAATTTTAATAACATAGAAAATCTCTGCTTCTTTACAGCACCCTCCCCACCTCTTCCATTTGTTGATGTCACAATATTGCATCTGTATTCATGTGCACCCCTAAACATAAACTATTAATTCTTTTAAATGCATTAGTCTTTTCAATTATGTAGAAAAGCTCAACCTTATTTCATTTTTTTTTATTTTTTTTTCAAAGATTTTATTTATTTATTTTTAGAGGGGAAGGGAGGGAGAAAGAAAGGGAAACATCAATGTATGGTTGCCTCTCGCACAACCCCTACCGGGGACCTGGCCCACAACCCAGGCCTGTGCCTTGACTGGTAATTGAACTGGCGACCCTTTGGTTTGAGGGCCGGTTTGCAGGCTGGCACTCAATCCACTGAGCCATACCAGCCAGGGCTCTTGAGTATTTCTTGAAGTGCAGATCTAGTGGTAACAAACAGCCTCAGCTTTTTTATTGGGCAATGTCTTAATTTCTCCATTTTTGAAGGATAGTTTTCCTGGCTATAGGATTCTTGGTCGACAGTTTTCTATTTTAGTGCTTTGAACATACCAACCCACTGCTTTTTGGCCTCTGAAGTTTCTGATGAGAAATCTGCTCATACTTTTGAGGAAGATCTCTTGCACATGATGAGTTACTTCTTTCTTGCTATTTGTAAGATTCTCTTTGTCCTTTGAGAATTTGATTATAATGTGTTTCATTGTGAGTCTCTGAGTTTATCTTACTTGAAGCTTGTTAAGATGCTTGGGTGTTTATATTCATGTCATTCATCAAATTTGGACATTTTCAGCCATTATTTTTTTCACATATTCTCTCTGCCCCTTTCTCTTTCCCTTTCCTTCTGGCACTCCCACAATGCATATGTTGGTTTGTTGATAGTTTCCAAAACTCTCTTAGACTCTGTTCAGTTTCATTCAACATAATTTTTTTTCTGTTCTTCAGACTTGATAATTTCCATTCTCTACCATCAATTTTACTGCTTCTTTCTTCTCTACCATCAATTTTACTGCTTCTTTCTTCTCCCTGCTCAACTGTGCCTTTGAATCTCTCTATTGTGATTTTTTCATTTTTATTTATTGTACTTTTTAGCTCCAGATTTGTTTCTCTTTTAGTTTTCTCTTTGTTGATATATTAGTTTTGCCCATATATTTTTTCTTAATTTCCTTCATATCTTCAATTGTTTTAAAATCTTTGTCTAGTTGATCAGCCGTAAGTTTTTTTTTTTTTTTCCAGGATATGTTAGTTGATTTATGAGGTCTGTCCAGAATGTATCCAGCCATGTACTATAAAAGACGTTTAGTGAAGAAGATACAAGGCACAAGAAACATTGTATGTAGGGCAATGATGCTTTAGTTCCCTTCAAAGTAGGCACCTTGGGACCTCACACAGTTCTCCCACCTGCTCTCAGCTGCCCTCTTGTATTTTCCTGAATCTCATTGATGGTCTGAAATCTCTTCCCTTTCAAAGGTGATTTTAGTTTTGGGAAAAGCCAGAAGTGGCAGGGTGCCAAATCTGGGCTATAGGAGGGCTGAGTCATCTGGCTAATTTGATGTTTTGCCAAAAAACTCTGCATGAGATGTGATACATGAGTGTGCATGTTGTGATGAAGGTGTCAATCACCAGTTACCCATAGCTGCGGCCTTCTGAACCATCCAAATATTCCATGGATGAAAGTTCAAGCTTAATGCAAAATTTTCCTTGTTCTACTCACTCAGTCATTTTGCATGTGAGGGCCACACAAAAGAGTCTACCACCCCCCACTGACTAGTACAGTGAAGTCATCATTGTTCACACATGTGCATTCCAGTCCACCCTCCTTGGCTGTTGTGCAAACCATTCTCATTATATTAACAATGGCTGAGCTTTTCTGGACAGATCTTGTATATTTTTTCTTTGATTTGAGTCATACTTTCCTATTTGTATGCCTTATGATCTATTGTTCAAAACTGAATACTTGAATCTAATAAGGAGGTAACTGTGGATATCACATTTTCCTTCTTCTCTAGAATTTGCTGATTTTTGTTATTGTTTTTGTTGTTCTGATCGTCATAGGCTGTCTCTGTGCCAATGATCAGACTGAGGTATAAATTTAATGTTGTCTTGGATCTTTTCTGAGCCTGTACCTTTAACTGGGCATGTGGAGTCACTTTCTAATTTTTCCAAATATGCAGTTGCTTTTGAATGTCCTCATTTCTAATGTCTGTCTCCAAAAAGAAGAAAAAGTGAAGGGTGGAAAGGAGTGTGAGTGTGCCAGCCCTTTAAATCTCCTGGCAATCACTGCAGTCTGGAGGAGAAGCTTGCAAGAATGGGGTGAGGCACAACAACACTGGTTGACTGCTCCTGTGTTTCTCAGTGATCAGAAGCAGCAATCAGTGATCAGAGCACAGACTCCTGATATTTGGAAAACAGAGTCCTTTATGCCCGTCCTGGCTCTTGCCAGCTATTCCAGGTGTGTGTGCACATCTGCCTGTCATGAGTGTGGGGATGGATAGCTGCTACTGTGGTAACTGCTGGAATTGACCAAAATTAACCGCAAGTTACAGACCAAGCTTTCTCCTGAACATTGCAAGCTTAAAATAGACTCCAGAGTTCCAAAATAATTACACCAGAGAAATTCCGCCATGGCGATTACTGTTGCCTAGATTGGGTGACAGATTCCTGATGCTTCCTATTTCACCATCTTCCCAGAGTCCTTTGTTGAATACATTTTTTATTTGGAGACATGAAAAGGAAAAACCATTGATGTTTCGGTCCTGGCCAGTTGGTTAGAGTGTCATCCTGCTTTGTCAAGGTTGCAGGTTTGATCCTGGGTCAGGGATCATACAAGAAGCAACCACTGAATGTATAAATAAGTGGAACAGCAATTTGCTCTCTCTCTCTCTCTTTCCCCCTCACTCTCCCTTCCCCTCTTCTCCCCTCCCCTCCCTTCACTCCACCTTTCCCTCTTCCTCTCTCCCTCTCTTTCCCTCTCTCCTCCTTCTTCTATCTCTAAAAAATATCAATGCTCACATGTTTTTAAAAAGCATTGATGTTTCAAGTCAGATTTTAATTGTTTTTAAGCTATCATGCTTAAACTTTATGATATTTACTTAATGCATTACATTTATTATTTAATTTCTCATACTTACTTTGAAACACAGGTACTATTTCCATTTATAGATGAAAAATGGAGACACACAGGTGGTGTGTGTATACAGGTGCATGTGTGTGCATGCGTGTGACTTCTGAGAGGTATTCTTGTGCTTTCCTTTCCCTTCTTGCCCATACTATTGAAGGTATCGGCTTAACCATTTTACAGGATAAAAATAAAAGGTTCAATCAGAATTAAAGTTTATTTCTCTCTCACAATGATACAATGGTAGGCAGATTTTCCTGGGTTTGTAGGCAGTTTTGTTCCTTGAGGATGTCCAGGGACCCATGTCCCCTCTGATTTGTTATTCTACTATTCCCTGAGGTTAAATCCTCATCCACATATTTGAAGATGGCTAGCCAGCAACCATGGAAGGATTAAGGGGAATGAAGGCCAATAACTCAGTTTTAAAAAGTGAAGAAGTTTTAGGAATAAACTATTCCTGCTTACATGCTATAGGCCAGTGCTTAGGTCAGTTACACGGCCATGGTTAGGTACAAGGAATGCTGTGTAATCTCTAGCTGGGCAGAGGGGTTATATTCCAAAATGATAGAAAGGCTGAATGGATATTAGGGACATGTTTAGCAACATCTTCTACGCTTCCAGTTCACACCTCTCCCTCACCAAAAAACATGCCCTAAAATGCTGCCTACTTCAGGGAGAAAGTGAGTCTTGATTGTACAGAATGGGCCACATCAGACTTCGAAGGCAGGCTGTTAATAATTGTGGAGAAGATCTTGAATGTCCTTGGGATAGTATGTAAGTCCTAGGAACTCACCTGGAGGCAGAGAGGTGGGTAAATTGGAGAGCCGCCAATGGCAAAACTTCGGCTACTTCACAAAGAACTGCCAAGAGCAAGTTCTTGGTTCAATCCTTAGTTTAATTCTAGCTTCAAGCCTAAAACGATCCCCCAAACATTTTGTTCTCTACGATTATAAACACTTGAAGTCAGTGCAAACGTCTTTATTATGCAGGGACGAGCGCGTTTCCACAAATGACACTGTGCTTGGAAGGCGAGGTTTCGTCCACTGCTGGCCAACGCAAACAGTTCATTTATCGGAAATCAGAGCCAATGTAGCTCACTCTTGCCTGAATTTAAGTGAAGCAATCTGAAATTCCTTTGTTCTTACCAGGACATTGATAAGTATTTTCAACCCTTTTTCTGTGCTATTGGCATTTTGAGTGTCGACAACTCTTCACACCTGTTTGCTCTGGCCAGTGAGGCTTGATGTAGTGCAGCACATTAGTCTTCCGTATCAGTCTTTCACATACGGAGAGAGCAGGAAATCTAAAGAATATTTTTACTTCCTGAGGGCCTTGTTTCTAGATCCCTTATTTTCTGTAGAATGAATGGTCTCTGATTTCTTCTAAGTCAATAATAGCCAAAGAAAGAAGTTTCGTAAGTGATTTAAATGCCTCTAAAGCCCTGTTGTTGGCCTGAACACTGGCATGGGGAGGGAGCACTGACCGGCGTGGGTTTGATTCTGACACTGCTGCGTATTTTTTAAATCTCTATTTATTCTATTTAATATCTTATTGTTAAATTACAGGTGCCATTCAATATTATGTTAGGTTCAGGTGTAGCATAGTGGCTAGACATTTATACAACTTATGAAGTGATCTGCCCAGTCAGTCTAGTACCCACCTGGCACCCTATGTAGTTCTTAAAATATTACTGACTCCATTCCCTATAGTGTAATTTACATCCCATGATTGTTCTGTAAATGCTGATTTGTGCTTCTTAATCCTTTCACCTTTTTTACCCTCCACCCCCTTCTATCTGGCAACCATCAAGTTGTTCTATCTATGAGTGTTTCTGTTTGTTTGTTTTGTTTTTTAGATTCCGCATGTACGTGTAACCATATGGTATTTGTCTTTCTCCGTCTGACATATTTCTTTTAGCACAATACCCTCTACGTCTCTCCAAGTTATCACAAACAGCAGTATTTCATCCTTTTTTATGGCGGAGTTATATTCTGTTGAATATATGTACCACATCTTTATCCAGTCATTTATTGATGGACACTTAGGTTGCTTTTATATCTTGGCTATTGTAAGTAATGCTTCAGTGAACTGCATGTATCTTTTCAAACTAGTGTTTTGAATTTATTGCTGAGTCATAAGGTAGTCTACTTTTCCCTTTTTATCAGCATTTATTTTATGATGAATTTACCCCTAGACCATAAGTTTTCATCTCTTCAGTTTCTTCTGGGTATTGTTTTCTTCTCTGCAACCTCCTCTTCTGGCGTAGAAACAATTTTCTCCTTATAGGTAAGCATGAGCACAATGTGGCAGGGAGGGCTCGTGTTTGGCTTAATCTGCCCATGAGCTTTCTAAGTTCTGTGCTGGATCTTGGGAGTTCTGTTCACCTGGATGTGCTCAAAGACCAGAGCATCTACGTCTAAACCCTTAAGTTCAGCATTACTTTGCATTTTTAAGCATGTGCAGCAAAAATTCCACGCTGTATTTGGGCCACCGAGCCTGTGTGCGGCTCCCTCCACCACCCAACCTGTGCACACCTACCAGTTCTGCCATTGCCATGATGGAACGGCACCACTGCTTCTGTGAAGTGGCACCCTTAGACGCTTGGTGGCTCTTCAAACATGCAAACCCTTGGTGGCCTGGGCAGTTTCGTGAGTGTTCTTAAAGTGAACGCAAAGACTTGAATCTCTTGATTTGCATGATTTTGTGGGGTATTCTGGGTCAGGTGAATAGTGGACCATTTTCAGAGGTAACCACAGGCCCCGTGTTGGGAAGAGCTAATTTTAACTTTTTTTAGAGGAATCTTTATACTCTTTTCCTCTGGTTGCACCACTGCAATCCCACCGTAGGGCATGAGGGTTCCCTTTTCTCTACATCCTTGCCAACACTTGTTTGTTGATTATTGATTATAGTCATTCTGACAAATGTGAGGTGATATCTCATTGTGAACATAATCTCTATTTCTCTGATGATTAGCAATGTAGAGCATCTTTTCATATGTCTAATTGACCATTTGTATGTCCTCTTTGGAGAAATGTTTATTTAGGTCCTCTGCCCTTTTTTCTAATTGAATTGATTTTTGGGGGGGCATGTTAAGTTTTATGAGTTCTTTATAAATTTTGGATATTAACCCCTTATCAGATGTGTCATTGGCAAATATCTTCTATTCAGTAGGTTGTCTTTGTTTTGTTGATGGTTTCCTTTGCCGTGCAAAAACTTTTAGTTTGATGTAGTCCTATTTGTTTATTTGTTTATTTTTGTTTCCCTTGCTCGAGGAGGCAAATCTAAAAGATATAATTCAGCCCAGGTTAAAGAGTTCACTGCCTATGTTTTCTTCTAAAAGTTTTATGGTTTCAGGTCTTAGATTTAAGTTTTAATCCATTTTGATTTTATTCTTGTACATGGTATAAGAAAATGGTCTAGTTTCATTCTTTTGCATGTATTTGTCCAGTTTTCCCACTACCATTTATTGAAGAGACTTTCTTTACCACATTGTATATTCTTGCCTCCTTTTTCATAGATTAATTGACTAGATAGGCACGGCTTTATTTCTGGGCTCTCTCTTCTGTTCCATTGATCTATGCATCTGTTTTTATGCCAGAGCCATGCTGTTTTGATTACTACAGCCTTGTAATATAGCATGATATCAGGTAGCATGATATCTCCATCTGTGTTCTTCTTTCTCAAGATCACTATGGCTATTCAGAGTCTTCCGTCATTCCACATAAATTTTAGGATTATTTATTCTAGTTCTGTGAAAAATGCCATTGGTATTTTGATAGAGATTGCATTGAATCTATACATTACTTTGGGGAGTATGGGCGTTTTAATAATGGTAATTCTTCCTCTCTATGAGCACAGTTGATGCTTGGATTTGTGTCTTTTTTAATCACTTTCTTCAATGTCTTATAGTTTTCTGAGTTACAAGTTTTTACCTCTTTGGTTAAATTTATTCCTAGGTATTTTTAAATTTCTCTTAATTTCTATTTTCTGATAGTTTGCTCT
>VMDR010021247.1:0-16976 GCA_007922815.1 Macrotus californicus | reverse complement strand
GAGGTCTGTGGGAGCTAGCTGTTCAGGGCTGCCGGAGGAGCCCCCGAAGGAAGCAGTCTAGAGATAGAGATGGGCTTAGGGAGGATCCACGGGTGAATTGTGGGGGCAGGTCCTGGGCTCAGGTCCAGACCCACCTTGCCCCTGGTCACTCGATGCCTCTCTGTGGGCCTCAGTCTCCCCATTTGGCAGAGAAAGGACCAGTTGGCCTTGCAGAGCCACCGCCACCGTGCGCAGGGCCTGCTGTGCCTGGTGGCACGACGGCAGGGGTGAGCCCAGCCCTTGGACATCTGCCTCACCGTTCCGCAGATTCCGCTGGTGCTCCGTGTGGTTGGAACTATAGCTCCAGCCGGGGATGCTCAGCGTCTGCAGGTGAAGACTGGGGGGCAGTGTCACGGCCTCCTGCTGACGGAGGCCTGAGTGACTGTGGCCAGTCTCTGCAAAGCAGACAGAGCTTTGGGTGAGGGAGGGGGTGTGGGGTGAGACACCCCTGCAGCATTTGGAGCTCTCCACATCCTGGTCCCATCACAGCCAACAACCCCCAGCCTCGCCATGGGCAGCCCCCGCTGCAGGCCCAGACCTCCACCCAGGCTCGCCCTGGCCTTTGTTCCCCTAGGTCCTTCCCCTCAAAAGTCCCTCCTCCCACATGTCCAGCTGCTCAGAGGACAAGCCTAAGATCTGGACAGGTCCTGAATCTCACATCCAGCCATTTCAAACTACAGATGCGGAGACTAAGGCCAGAGAGGTCACTGCTTATTCCAGATCAGATGAGAAGCTCGCACAGGGCCCTGTTTTCCATGCAGGGTCTGGGATGCCAGCTCCTCCCTCGCCTTGTCCCCCACCTATGGCTCTCTCTGCTCAGAAGACACCTCAGCCCCTCCTCCTCCTAGGAAACGCTCCTTTCAACTCTGGGCTGCAGTTACAGCTGCCGCCTCCCCACAGTGCCCAGGCCACAGTGATTGGTCCAGGCTTGGGCCACATGATTCCATCAGGACCCATCAGAAACTTTCCCTGGGACTTTAGCCCTTGAGACTCAAAGCGCAAGTCTCAATTCCTTTGTGGAGAGGAGACCTGTGGCCCCAGGGCTGCTCACAGCCACATCCCGGGTAGTGGGGAAAGAAGGTCCCCACCTGTGCAGAGAGAAGCACAGGTGACAGGTGACAGGAGGAGGGAGAGGGACAGTCTCGTGAGGGTCCCGGTCTCCCGTCCCAGTTACACCTCTGCCTTTCCCTCAGTTATGGAGCCTCAGAATAGTCTCCAGGGGCTCAGATGTTCACGTTGGATTTCTCTCATTTGCACCCAACAGAGACCAGAGTGAGGCCAGCTGGACGGAGCCATGGACCTCGCTCAGACACGACACATCCCCTGTGTGGGAAAGACTGCCTTCGCCAGGAAGGACCGCGGACGGACCCAAGAGCAGCCCTCGCCCCTGCTAGCCAATCAGAGCCCACTCCTGGAATCTGCAGCATGGGACCCTGGCGGGGACAGGGAGGCACTCAGGGTAGTCCTGGGAGAAAGATGGCGCCCAAGAGGCCTAGAGCTGCCCTGCCTGCCGCGGGCCCAGGCCGCTGTCAAGCTCCCCGTCCATCCGTGAGCACCCCCAGGCTCTGCCCCCCAGCTGTTCCTTCAGGGTCCTCCACTGCCAAACAAGAGGACTTATGTGATTCTCTCAGAGCTGACCCATGACCTCATCTCAACGTGCACTGTCTCACTGCCCTCTCCGGCCCCGCTCCCTCCTGCCCTGCGTCCTGGACCTGTCTGGCCATGTCTCCTCAGAGGACATCCAATGAGGACTGCCTCAGGAGAAGACTGGGCCCTACCCTTCCACAGCCTGCCTTCCACAGCCTGGCCCTGAGGACACCCACCCCCAACCCAGGGCCACCCTGGCCCAACAGACTCCCTCTGGGCACCCCCATACCGGTCAGCCCTCCCAACACCACCACTGGCCGGTGCTGCAGGGCCAGCCCACTTGTCTGGCTCAGGCGGGTGATCATTGGCCGGGATCCCAGCAGGAGCCAGAACACTGGGTGGACAATCGAGGTGTCATTCAGTGTGATATTGTACTCCAGGGACAAGTCCAAGTTGTTCCACAGCCGGCGGTGAAGCATGACCTGCAGGGAAGGGTGGGGTGATGCCCCTCGCACCTGGGGTGCCCAGGGGGCAGGGCGGCCCTCCTCCTACCTCCACCTGTCCCCTCCCCTGGCTGGAGACACCGTGCGCCTGATCCGACAGCAGCACCAGCCTGCTCCTCTGGTCCTCAATGTAGGCCGACTGCACCATGGGGTAGTAGTTCTGTGGGTACAACATGGCCGGGGGGCATTGGGCAAAGGGTGAGCTGAGGGTCAGGGATCACCTCTGGCCACCCCAGCCAGCCCCCAGCTCAGGCACAGCAGCGGCTCTAGGTGACGTGGGGTAGGGACTCTGAGTTCAGAGGTAGACAAACTCATATCCAGCTCTCTTGCCCCCCTGGCCACGTGAGCTGGGGAACTAAGCCCACTCAAGCCTCCGTTTCCCCTTCTGTAAATGGAGCACACAGACGCACTCTGGATGGCAGACGCAGGGAGTGGGTGACACAGGCCCCACGGAGACCCTCGGCAGACGGAGCTAGCTGTATAAAGGCCCTGTTGGCCGGGTCCCCCGGGGCAAGATGTCCTGGGGCTGACAGACTGGACGACCTGGGCTCAGGGCCTCACCCCAGCAAACAGACGTCGTGGGGAACAGAAACTCAAGGAAGGCAGAGCAGGGTGGGGACACAGCACCGTGATGGGCCCCCGTGGGGGAGAAACCACAAAGGTTTACTGAGGCCACACGAGGTGCCTGGTGCCCAGTGCCCTGCCTCACCTGGATGCTCCCAGGGGACCCTCACAGCTCTGGGGAAGGAGTTACCCCCATTCCAGGAGGGCTCCCAGGTGCAGGGAAGCTAAGTTGCCTGCTCAAGGTCACCCAGCCTGGGGCCAAAGGCTGTGGGAGCTGACCCTGGGGTCTGACTTTAGGCTATGCTCACTGTGGCTCCCCTGCCCAGCAGTGTCCTGGGCTGAGAACACCAAACACAGGTCAGGACCCACTCAGCCTGGGCCAGGTGCCACCCCACTCCTCCACAGAATGACTCTCTGACGATCCCCTCCTTGTACAGAAGAGGAAACTGAGGTACAGACAGGACCCTCAGGAACTTTCCTCAGCACATGGCAGCCCCAGAGTTCAGACACCAGGTTGACCTGAGTCTGGGTCTCCAGCCCCTAAGACAGCACGAGGGCTGGGCTCAGACAGGCTCTCCCCAGAGCCTCTGCGGGTACGTGTCGGTGCCAACACCACCCCGCTCTGCCGGGGGGAAAGCGCCCTTGGGGCTGCACCTGTCGGCCCCATGGCCACGGGCGTGTGGGCGTACCCGGGAGATGCTGTTGTTGGCGTAGCGCTGGTAGGGCCTGCGCTGCATCTGGTAGCCGTTGCTGTCCGTGTAGAGGACCTGCCAGCTGAGCAGGTCGGTGCTGGTCCGCAGGACAGCCTCGCGGTTCAGCTCCAAGGGGCCCACCCGTAGCTCCTGCTCGATTCGGTGGCACAGCAGCTCCCCGTTGTAGCCGCGTGCCATGTGGGCCAGGCGGGAGTAGATGGCATATGTGGGGTTCTTAGCGTGCAGCGTCCTGGAAGGAAAGCGCCAAATCGGTAAGCAACCTCCCAGAGCCTCTGGGTGCTCTCCTCTCCCCCTTTCTTCCATTCCTGCCCTTTCTTGCTTTTCTCCCTCCCTCTCTGCCTCCCTCCCTCCCTGCCTGCCTCTTGCAGGCAGCAGGGCACCCAGGTGCCTTCTCAGGGACAGGATGGGAGGAGCCCAGTCCCCAGATGGTGCGTGGCTCCGGCCAGGCCGGACAGCCTCCGTCTGTGCTGTTGGTGGAGACACAAGCAGTCCCCTTGTGTGTGAGTCATTGGCCCCGTGGGCTCCTGTCCCAGCACATGCAGACGAAACCAGGATGCAATTCATTTCTTCATCCAGCTTCCATCAAGCAACAACCGTGTGCCGAGCACAAGCCCAGGAGCTGGGCATCTGAGCAAAGACGGGTCCTCAACACCCACCCACATGCACCTACTGTGTGCTGGGCACAGCCCTCACAGAGCCAGCGCACCTATAAAAGTACTGCCGGATCTCGGTCAGGAGACTCCCGTGTACCACCTCCATTCCCACTGCTTCCCACGCTGGGTCCGCAGGCTGTGCAGGCGTGAACACGTAGTTATCGGACACGGGGCCTAGATTCACGTTGCCGTTGACGTGGTACTCTAGGAACTCCTGGGTCACGTGGACCGTCCGGTTACTCTGCCTGCCGAGGTGGCAAAGAGAACACCGTGTTACTGTTGGGGACAGTGTCTCCCGGGTGTCACCCTCAGGAACCAGAACCAGCTACCCACCCCTCTGTGCAGTCACCAGCCGTGAACAGAGAGGGAAGTGACAGGCACAAAGCCACTCTGTGAAGCTCAGGCACTTGGTTCAGATAAAAGGCCTTCACGCCCTGGCTGGTGTGGCTCAGTGGATTGAGCACTGGCCTGTGAACCAAAGGGTCGCCAGTTCAATTCCCTGTCGGGGCACATGCCTGGGTTGTGGGCCAGGTCCCCAGTAGGGGGCACATGAGAGGCAACCACACATTGATGTTTCTCTCCCTTTCTTTCTCCCTCCCTTCTCTTCTCTCTAAGCAATAAATAAATAAAATCTTTCAAAATTAAAAAAGCCCTTCACACCCCATCCAAATCCCTCCCTGCCCCTGAGTGGACTACAGAAGAGGGGACAGAGGCTGCGTGAAAAGGCACAGGGGCTCAAGCACAGAGCGAACGCTGCCGCAGAGGAAACTGCCCGCCCACAGAGGTGGAGCGGGCTCAACCGGGTGGCCAGCAGCGGCCAACCCTACCCCTTCCAGCAGCCCCCAACAGTACAAGGTCAGTGTTTTTTCACGCTGACCCCGAGCTGTCCAGAGGTCCCATGCCAGAGCCTTTACCCATTTCCCATGGTCAAATACTCGTGACCCCCCGGGCGGGGATTACAAAGCCATTTCTCCAGGAGGTATGACATTGCCCAAGATCCCACTTGCAGGAGGCGCATAAGCCAGGACTCAGGTTCACTTCCACACTGCTGCTGGCACCTATTCAGTCCTTAGGGTCTGGGGGAGGGAGAGGCAGGGGACAGGTGGCCCAGGGCCTGTCAATGCATGTTTAGGCTGCGAGTCTGTGTGGTCTGAGCCACGTGTTCCCATCAGGGTGTGGCCCTGACAGGCAGCCGAAGGGGAAGAGACACCTCTACACCCACTTTGGGGGTTTTTTAGGGACAGTGCTGGGGACGGGAAGAAAGAGCAGGCAACCGAGAAGGCCCTCTGAGCCCCTTGGGGGGCGGGAAGAGAAGAGAATCCTTTCTGTTAATCTGGCACCCAAGGCCGTTCCCATCTGCTCCCAGGCTCCCCACCTGGCTTCTTTCATAAACACTCCCCTGGAGACATCAAGGAAGTGAAAAGTCCCCCACAGGAGATTGGCCAATCACACCTGACAAGGGACTTTCATCTAGAAGAGATAAAGAACTCCTACAAGTGAGGAATAAAGAGACAGCCCAGCTTTAAAATGGACAAAGGGTATGTGCAGACATTTCACCAGGGAAGACATACAGATGACCAGTGGGCACAGCAAGAGATGCTCAACACCATGGTCAGCGGGGAAATGCAAATCAAAACCACCCAGGGTACCACTTCACACCCCAAGGACAGCTATCAGAGAAAAGACAGGCTGTGACAAGTACTGGTGACAAAGTGACCCTCACATACTGCAGTGGGGCTGGAAAACAGAGTGGTCGCTGTGGGAGGTAGCCTGGCAGCTCCTCAGCTGGCTACATGCAGATTTGTCCTGTTTACCCCAGCAGTGCCACACCGAGGGATCTGCCCAGGAGGAAGGACAGCTGTGGCCACACAAAAACACGCACGTGCGTCACCGCAGCAGCATAATTCCTGAGAGCCAAAGAGTGAGGATAGCCCGAAGGCCCATCGGCTCCAGACCGGACAAATGAAGGCGGTGTGTGGAAGCCGCGGGGCATCACTGAGCCCTGGAAAAGGAACGCGGTACTCAACAAATGTGCACTGCCAAGGGCCCTCGGAAACGTGACACCATGTGCCAGAAGCCAGTCACAAAAGGACCACCTGCAGCCTGCTTCCATTTTATGAAATGTCCAAATCCAGAGAGACAGAACATCGATTAGACCTGCCGAGGCCCTCGGGGAGTGGAAAATGGGGAGCGTGCATCTTATCTTTGGGGTGATGAATATGTCCGGAAACTGAATGTGGTGAGGCTTGCGCAACTCTGCGCGCGAGCTCAAGTCCATCAACGCACACAGTTTAAAGGGGCAACATCCCCTTTAATAGTGCGGCGTGTGAATCTCACCGATAGAGCTGTTATCCAGGAGAACAGCAGCCCCGTGCCCGAGCCTGCACTGGGGCCTGGGAGGTGTGCACCCCGCTCCCACCCCAGGCCTCTGCACAGGCGGCTTCCTTCTGTGGAACAGCTGCGCCTCAGCTGTGCCAGCGGATTATCTGGCCCCTCCCAGCCTCAGGCCTGACCCGGGGTCTCCCCCCAACCTAAAGCCTCTCCTGAGCACCCCCACTCCCAGCTCCAACAGCTCCCCAACTCCGATGATGCGTCAGGCGCTGGTTTTGCAGCTTAGCCCCAGTTGGAACTTCAGGGAGCCCAATAAGGGACTCTCCTCTCCTCAGCGGAGTCCAGAGTAACTGAGAGGCAGATGGGCTCAGGCAGATGGACAGAAGGACCTAGCTTACCTGCCAGGCATCCGAGGGCTGGGAGAAAGGGGTGGGGAGTGGGAGGCAGCCCTCGCCAGGGCAGCCCAGATGGGGCACGGGGCCCCAGTGAAGGACCCCCAAGCCAACATCAGACTCCACCTTTTCCCACCTGGCCAGGGAGCTCAGAACATGTTGGGGGCTACACCCCATTTCTGATGCTCCCCCACACTGCCTGTTCTCAGCCCTCCTACTGGCCACATGCTCTCAAGAAGGACCCCATTTGGAGGGACATCCCAGGGGTGGCCTGGGGCTGAGCTCTGGGTGACACTTCCCTCACAGCCATCTCCCCCCCCCTCTGCCTCTCCCCTTCACTTCCTCTGGGGTTCCTCCCAGACTGTCAGCTGGCGGACTCTTCAGGAGCTGGAAGTGGGTGTTCTGGCACAGATGGCAGGGCCAGAATGAAAACTGCTAGGGATGTGGCCTGAGGGGGGACAGGGTTGGCCCCTAAACCAAGGTCAGCCTCCCCAAGAGTCAGCTGCCCTCTCTACTGTGAAGAGGTAGCTCCAGATTTAGTGAAGGTCTGCGTGGATGTGCGGGTGGGTAGAAAGATGGGTGGATGGCTGAATGAACAGGTGGGAAGGGTGTGCAGATAAATGGGGGGCAGATGGGAGAGGGGGCATGGAAGGCGAAGAGGTGAGTGGTGGGTGGTAGATGACAGGTGGGGGACAGCGGTGGGTGAACGAACGGATGCCTGGGGAGATGGCTAGTTTGGTGGGTGGGTGAGTAGATTCGTACATTTTATGTTTCTCTAAGTTTTAAAAAGTGAGTAAAATGAATATTATTTATTCCCTGGGGTGGGGGATCCTTTAACACCCCTTTTTCCTCAGAATCAACAGCTCTGGAATAAAAAAAAGTTCAAGATAGTCTTTCTTGCACTGCCCAAAACTCATGCTCCTAGAAATAAAGATGGTAAAAGACAGAAAGGCGTCCGCCACCACCACCAGGCTCTCATCCCAGGCAGGTGAGGAAATAAAAGCCCACGTGAGGGAAAGCCATCCCGGGCCTCAGGCAACGCCTCCGCCTCAGAGCCGGCCGTGGCTGCCCCTCACCTCTCCCAGATGCTGTGCATCAGGTTGGTGTCCCAGTCGAGGAAGACGGTGTAGCACTCATTGTCCACGGGCACCAGGCGCCTGCCCCTGGGCCTGGTGTACCTCCTTAGCTTGCGGTCAAACTTGGACGTGAAAGCCTTGGTGGCGCAGGGTGCCCCCTTGCCTTCCTGGGCCTTCTTGGTGGGCCTGATGCTATAGTACCGGTAACTGAGGCCCGGGACTGTGGTCAGCACGTGCAGGTCATATTTAGATGGCGCCTCCTCCGTTTTCTGGACCTGCGGGGCCAAAGATACATGATGGAACAGGCGTTTCAGGGCCGGAAGATACCAGTTCCCTCAGTGACCCTCAGTTAGCCCTTCTCCTGGGCAGGGTGCTCACGGACATGAGGCAGCAGGGTCTTCCCATCACTGCCCTGAGCTGAGCTCCCCTCCATGCATCTGTCCTGCTCAACAGGATCCATCCCTGGCCTCATCTCCCTCCCTTGCCTCCCTCCTTCTGGGCACCAACTGTCCTTCCTTCCCAACACGTCTGCTGTTTCCTGCCTCTGAGCCATTGCTCATGCTGTTCCCTCTACCTGGAAGGCCTTCTCTGGGAAGGGGGCAACTGTATTCCCCAGTCCTCTGATTTTGCATGGAGGGGTGCTTTCAGGGTACCCCCTTGCCTTTCTCACCCCCCGTTCTCTGATCTGGGGAGGACACTGAAGAATGCACAGGGCACATTCAGTGACCCCCCTCACTCTCTAGGAAGAGCATGCGGTCTCTGAGCCCCTGTGGAAGGCCTTTTGGGGGCCCTGTGAGCGTACCCATGACTGCTGCACCCCCCCACCCAGGCCCCACCCTGAAACGCAACAGACATCTGGTCCCCCCACACCCTGCTCCAGTGACTGTCCTCTCTCCTCGGGGTCATAGTCTGTATTTTCTCATTTTGTCACTGCCTGTCTCTCCAGCCCAAACGCGGGCCCCCGAGGGCAGGAACTTGGTTAGTAGTATCCCAGTGCTAGAGCAAGGCCTGACACATGGCGGGTGCTCCGGAATGGCGTTGAGTGGCTCACTCTAAGTGGTGTTGTGTTTGGCGGGAAGGGGTGTCACGTGCCAGGTCTGAGCAAACCAGCGCCCTCCCCCGCCCATCCAGGTCAGATGGACTCCCCCTCCTCTGCCTCAGCTGACCGTCCCAGGCTGTCACTTCACACCTTAACTCTTTGTTTGTGTCTTCCTCTCCTCCAGAGGGACCTGGCCAGAGACACAAAGCTCAGCCCAGAGCTAGGCCCAGAGCCAGCAGCGTGTGCTAAACAGCTGATGGGCAGCCGGCCCTCTTCCACCGCCCGGGGAGGGGCCGCAGGGTGACAGGCCGGGGGCCCTGGGGCGCCCAGCCTGGCTCCAGGCAGCAGAGGAGGTGAGCAGGGACCATACATGCACACTGGTATAGGGGTGCTGGGGAGAGGCAGCAGGGGCCTTTGCCCCCAACCTCAGCACCCCCACAAAGCACCCCATGAGAAAGCCTGAGGGTCTGTCCCAAGAGGAGTGGAAATTTACATTAGACTCTAAATAGCCCCCACAGGAGGGGGAGGGAAAGTGCCTCCCATGCAGTGCACACCCCCCTGACACCCTCCAGGGAGGGGACAGTCCCTGGGATCATCTGGCCATGCCAGATACCCAAGGCCCAGTGTCAGCCCCTTGGGTGGATCCCACGGGTCCTCAGTGGACACCCCCCATGTTGACGTCCTCAGTGAGGGTGGGGATGGCAGATGTTCACTTCAGCTGCTCCCATTCCTGGGAGCGCCCAGCCCAAGCAGGTGTCAGCAGCGGCAAAAATCACGCCCATACCTGTGCATGCACCGCCTGGCCTGACTCGTCTGTGACGCTGACCTTGGAGAAGCCCACAGTCAGTCTGATGACAGTGGTGACCGTCCAGGCCAGGGGGTTGTAGACCGCAGCGAAGCGACCCTCAGTATCCGGGACTGCAACACAGTACAGGCTTCACTCACTGTCATTGGACCCCTCAGGCAAGAGAAACAGGCATCGAGCCCTGGCCCTGCGGAGCTCCCGGGGAATCCATGGAGAGGGACAGGGGCAGGTGGTGATCAGCCGTGCGGGGCTCTCCGCACTGCTCCGTGCGGGTCCCTGTTCCCAGGCAGGGAAGGCAGGAAGGGAACAGTGTCCCTCTGGACATCTGAGGTTCCATGTGCTCCTCTCTCACCTGCCCCGTCAGCACACCTGACTGATGAGGAAACTGAGGCCCAGAGAAGTAGAGTCACCTGCCGAAGGTGACCCAGTTCCTAAGGCCTGGCTCCCAGACTTTGAGTGCCTGTGCTGAGTGACCGGAGAATTCTCTGGAGCTTGGAAGGTCGAGTTGCCTAGGCCAGCATCCGAGACCCCTGCGGTACAGACCTAAAACCCCTTTCTGTCCCATCCTGCGCCCTGTGCACCGTGAGCTCTGGCCCTGCCCACCAACCCCTGAACACATGGCACAGCGTCTAGCCCTCACCTCTGCCCAGGCTGCCATGGCGATGCCTTCCCCATTGCCCGTCCCCACCTACTCCTTGCTCGGGGTGCCACCCATGGAAGCTCGTGGGAAGGGACTGTCACCCAGGCAGTATGGTCACTGCCCTGGTTCTAGTTCTCTCCACAGCCGTCTCTCCCACCGACCCCAGTCCCTGCGGGCAGGCACCGTGCACGCTGCCATGTCCCCACGGGCCACCCAGAGTGTGGAGGTGGGATGGGGCTGCACACAGACACAGAGGGGAGGGTGAGCAGTGGCACTGGAGGTGAGACGTGCACGGTGACAGGGTGCAGGCTGAGGGTGGAGACTGGGGACAGGGCGGCAGCCTTGTGCACAGTGAGTCTTTCTGGGTCTGAAACCCCCTCAGGCCCCTCAAACGGGTGTGATCGTCACTGCATCCATGTGCCAGGAGCCAGGCTGAGACCAGGTCCCGGAGGACACCTGCTCCTTCTGCACAGCAGGGCAGCTCAGGGCCGTAGGTTCAGTCCTTGCCTGTGTGACCCCAGGCGAGCCCACAGCCCTGTGTCTGTCTGTGTCCTCAGCTAGAGCACGGGGCCAGTAACAGTTTGAGGGGCTGGCACACAGGCCACGCGGCATCATGTCGACTGCCGCAAGGAGCTGCTTAGTGCAGGGAGAGCAAACGGAAGCTTAGGGAGGTGACGGCTCCAGCCCAAGGTCAGGTGGAGGGTCAGAGCACAGGAGGCAAGTGACTCCTGAGTCTGAAGTTCAGGTGGTCCAGGTCCCCTCCCCGGGCCCCCAGGCTCTCTTCTCAGAAAGCATTGGAGCCCCTGCCAGCCCCCAGGTCCCCACCCCACCCCGCAGGGCCTCACTTACCTGTGTGGACTTGGGTCCTTTCCAGGACAATGGAGGCCATCATCCGGAGCACGCCCCGCATCCCTGCTGTCAGGTGCTCCACAAACATGTCGCTCACCTTGACGGCCTCAGTCCCGGTGATGGCGTCATGGTGCTGGACCTGCGGTCCCCACCAGATGAGGGAAGAATGGGATCACTCCCTGGGCACCTGGCAGCACCCAGACCTGCCACTCTTCCCAGCAGGAGCGGGAGAGGGGTGGGGCCAGGTCCCTCCCATGTCAGAGAGGAAACTGAGTCTCAGGGAGGCCGACGAACTTGCCCGTCGTTTTCTGACCATGCAGAAACCGGCCACCTGAGTGAGTCCCCCAGCTTGCGCAGACGACAGACTGGGAAGGGACCCGTCCTGGCTTCACATCCGTGACATTGGCTTCCCTGGTGATATAAGAGCCTCCAGACTCTTCAGGAACAACCCGCTGTGCGGCAGCCACGGGCCAGAAGGCTGTGCTCATTATCCCACTCGACTGCCCCATCGCCCAGCTGCTCATGCACGTAGTTCTTGTGGTACAGGGAGGGGGTGGGGCTCAGAGAGGGCATGCCCATGCCTAAGGCCACACAGCCTGGCTGAGGCCAAGTCCAGGCAGGACCCTGAACACAGGCTGCTCTGCCTTGCCCTTTGCCCTCTGGGTCAATTCGGTTCTAAAGTTCCCTGGAGCCACCAGCCGATGCTATCAGGCAGTCCTGCATCACCCTACCCAGTCTTGTCACCAAAGACAACCTCAGTGTTCTCATCTGTGAAGTGGTTCCCCAGTGACCAGGGGCTAGATGGGGATAGCCCCGCACAGGAAGGTCCCATCCTGCCACTGTCGCCAAGAAGTGTGACGTTACCTCAGACACTGCCCAGCGGAGCTGCTGGAGCTGATTCAGGGCCCAGGTGGGGTCCAGGGAGCGGTGGGGGGCTGGCCACATGTAGCGCGTGAACATGGACTCCCCAGCATGCAGCAGGGCACTGGCCCGCCTCGCCAGACTCTTCAGCTGGCTGTGGGACGTGTAGAAGCCGGTCCAGGCCTTTAGTATTTCTGGGAGACAAGGGCTGATGTGGGTGTGAGTTTCCTGCCTGTGGAGTACCCCAAGCCCCACCCCAGAAGAGCTGGGGCCAGAGAAGGCACGGTCAGCATGGACCACCCAGGAAGGCTTTGGGGTGGCTGTAACCCAGGGCGGCTGTAACCTAGGTCTCCTGCCCCAGCTGGGCCCGGAACTGCCCCAGAGCACTGCAGGTCCTGGTGGGGGAGCAGAACGTGCAGGGAGAGCTGGGGAAACCTGCTTCTCCTATGAGCAAGGGCCTGGGATCCTAGGGTGCGGGGAGTGAGATGAGGGGCTGGGCAGGACCCAGCCCAGAAGGGCCCGTGAACCCTGGCAGCGGCACGTGTGTGTGACTCCGGGACAGGCCTGCGAGGCCCTGTGGCAGCCCAGGGAGGCCAGTAGGAGGAGGCTGGAAGGAGCCGAGAGACCCCAGCAGTCTCTGTCCCACCCGGACAAAGGAGGAGCCCTGACCGAAGTCGGGTGGGCGGGGAGGGCCCAGTGCCTCCAGGCCTGTTCCTGCCTCCTGCCTCCTGTGGGGCTGGGCTGGGCCTCCCTTCCCTGTCTTCCCCCAGGGCCTGTGCCAGACTGGGACAGGGAGTCATATATGGGCGAGGGAAGGTATGGGGGGGTGGGGCAGAGGAAGGCCATGTCTGGGGGCTCAGATAGACCTGGTCCTGCACGGTTCCAGTGCCACACTGAGGGTCCACATCAGGCAAGGACACGCCAATGCCTGAGCTCTGAGCCCGGCACCAGCCAGGCCCATAGCCCTCCCATGCCCCCCATGCCCTTGGGCAGAGCCCACCTTCCTCACCATGCAGCCCCCTCATCAAGGGGGCCTCCTCCAGGAACCAAGCTCACCCGGGCACACCCATTGGACATCACTTATCACCGCCCACCTGGAGGCCACCAGAACAACCCAGACTACCCTCCCACCTCACATGGGCAGGGGGGAGGGGCAGGCCTGGGAGGGGTGCACCTGCGGGCCCTGCATTAGCCTCCTCAGCAGGGACTGCGCGGTCACACCCAGGGCAGGAAGTGGCCCTGCAGGACCAGGGATGACATGGTAATTACTAACAGCTGCATCTGCTGAGCCCTTGCTCTGTGCTAGACACTAAGCTATGAGCTGTCCTTGTCTCACTTTATTTTTACAAAGCTATAGACTAAGGACCATCACTGCCCTCATTTCACTGAGGCACAACAGTGCCCGGACTGGCACGCAGCCGTGACAGAGGCTCAACCCCAAACCATCACTCCTAACCCTTCCCTGGGCTGTCTGTAGCCCACACAGCCCCGGCCTCAAGGATGCAGGTATGAAGCAGACAGGGTCCCCCGATTATGACCATGTAGTAATAGAAGGAAAACTGAGGCCTGCAGACACACAGAGGAGCCGCCTGATGGAGCCTTCGTGTCAGGGAAGGTCCTGGAGGAGGTGACATTACAAGACCGGCAGAACTTATACAGCAAGAGAAGGTGGGAGGGGGCACTTCCGGCCAGGCTTTGTGTGTGTGTGGCAGTCAGATGTCCAGGTGGGACAGATAGGTAGGGACAGGGGCAGCCTCCCAGGCCGGAAGAGCAGGGCAGAGCAGACACTGCAGTGAGTGCTCACCCTAGCCCTAACCTGCCACCCTCAACCCCCCAGAGGCTGGTACCTGAGGAATAGGGCAGGAAATCGTGGTGGTCGCGGACCTGCCAGGTAACACCGTGAGCGTGCACAGCCTGAAAGTAGCTGGCCAGAGTGGCGTACTCCACCGTGATGCCAAGCTCGGCTGTGTGTTTGTTGATGTAGGCCAGCAGGAGGTCCATGTTGGCAAACTGCACCGAGGCGTTGAAAAACTGCCTGTCACATCCCTGCAGGCGGGACACAGGGGCAACAACCTGTCCTGAGAGCAGAGCTCAGCCCAGGCTGAGGAGCTCAGTCCTGTCACACCATCCCACTCACCCCGGGGGCCACCACGTCCCCAAACCAGCTCCCGCAGCAGAATCCCCTGGGCATTTCCTTCTCCTGCTCCTGCTCTTTCATCTGGACCACATGTATCCCCTGTACTTGTTTATCTTCCATCTTACAAGGGGAAGTTTGTACCTTTTGGCTACCTTCACCCACCTTTGACAACCACAGAGCTGGCCCCTGTCTGTGTTTTGTGTATATGTACGTTTTTTTGAGTCCTCACCCAAGGACACTTTTTTCATTGCTTTGAGAGAGAGAGGAAGGGAAGGAGAGAAACACCAAGTGGTCGCATCCCGTACATGCCCGAACCAGGGATCAAACCCACAGCCCTGCCGGTTACGGGTCAATGCTCCAACCACCTGAGCTGCACCGGCCAGGGCTCTGTATTTTGTGATTTTAAATTTCACGTGAAAGTGATATCATACAGTCTTTGTCTTTCTCCGACTCATTTCACTCCCTTGCATTTCTAAAAGCCATTTAGTGTTACTACTCACCAAGACCATTAATTATAACACTATGATAATTATGAATACCGCTGATAATAGCCCTGACTCGCATTTACTGACCTTAACATCATCTTCAAAAAAGCAGTCAAAGTGAAAATCGCTAGAAACATGCCACCTACCAAGACCGGGTAAGAAAACAGAAAAGCTGAACAGACATATTACCAGCAAAGAGACTGATCAGCAATCAAAAAGCTCTAAACACACAGAAGCCCAGGCCCAGAGCATTTCACTGGTTAATGCTACAAGATATTTCAGAGAGAACATTTCCAAACTCATTTATGAGGCCAGCATCACCCTGACACCAAAATCAGACAAAGACATCGCAAGAACAGAAAAGTACGGGTCGCTACCCTAGATGACAGTTGCAAAAATTCTCAACAAAAATGTTAGCAAACTGATTTTAAAAATACATTAAAAAGATCATACACCATGAGCAAGTGGGATTTATTCCAGGGATGCAAGGATGGGTCAACATCCACCAATCAATCAACATGATACATCACATTAACAAAATGAAGGATAAAAGTCCTACAATCAGATCAATAGATGCAGAAAAAAGCATTTAACAAAATTCAACATACATTTATGATAAAAATCCTCAACCAAGAGGATATAGAGGGAACGCACCTCAACATAACGAAGCCCACAGCCAACATCAAACTCAGTGGAGAACAGCTGAAAGCTTTTCCTCTAAGATCAGGAACAAGACAAGGGCGCCTTCCCTCACCGCTTTTACTCAGCATGGTTTTGGAAGCCTCAGCCACAGCAATTAGGCAAGAAAAAGAAATAGAAGGTATCCGAATTGGAAAGGAAGAAGTAAAACTGTTCTTATTTACAAATGACAGTACAGAGAGAGAACCCTAAAGAATCCACCAAAACTGTCAGAACTAATAAACAAATTCAGTAAAGTTGCAGGATACAAAATCAACATACAAAAATCAGCTACATTTCTATACACTAATAAACTATCAGAAAGAAAAATTTGCCCTGGCTGCTGTGGCTCAGTGGACTGAGTGTCAGCCTACAAGCCAAAGGGTCACCAGTTCGATTCCCAGTCTAGGTCATATGCCTGGTTTGCAGGCCAGGCCCCCAGTAGGGGGCACTCGAGAGGCAACCACAGATTGATGTTTCTCTCTCCTCCCTCCCTTCCCCTCTCTAAAAATAAACAAATAAAATATTTTTTTAAAAAAGAAAGAAAAATGTATAAACAATCCCATTTACAACTGCATTAAAAAGGATAAAATACCTAGCAATAAATTTAACCAAGAAGGTGAAAGACCTGTACATTGAAACCACACAACATTGATGAGGAAAAGTGAAGAAGACACAAATACACAGACTAGAAGAATTATTACTGTTAACATGTTCATGTTACCCAAAGCAATCTATAGACTCAATGCAATCCCTATTAAAATTCAAATGCCATTTTTCACAGAAATAAAACAAATAATCCAAAAATTTGTATGGAATCACACACACACACACACACACACGCATGCAAAATAACCCAAACAGCAAAAGCAATCTTGAGAAAGAAAAACAAAGCTGGACATATCAAGCTGATCAAATTTTATTACAAATCTATAGTAATCAAAACAGTAGGGTATCAGCATAAAAACAATCATATTGATCAATGGAACAGAAAAGAAAGCCCAGAAATAATCCTATTTATATATGTTCAATTAATTCACGACAAATTAGCCAAGCATATACAACGGGGAAAAGTCAGTCTCTTCAACAAACGATGTTTGAAAAACTGGACACCCTTGGAAGAGAATGAGACTGGGCCACTCTCTCACACCACACACAAAGACTGACCCAAATGAGTTAAAGGCTTCCACATCAGGCCTGAAACCATAAAATTCCTAGAAGAAAGCACACATGACCAGCTCTTTGACATCAGTCGCGCTGGCTGGCGAGATTTGGGCTTTGACGCCATAAACAAACGCAACAAAAGCAAAAATAAACACATGAGGCTATAACCAAACCAAAAGCTTCCGCAGAGCAAAGGAAACCCTCAAGATGAACAGGCGACCTCCCGAATGGGAGAAAATATTTGAAAATCATGTATTTGATAAGGGCTTGATATCCAGAATATACAAAGAACTCATACAGCTCAATAGCAAAAAACTGAACAATCCAATTTAAAAAACAGGCAAAGGATTTGAGTAGACATCATTCCAAACAGGACACACAGACGGCCGACAGGCCCACGAAAAGGCGCTCGACATCACTGCTCATCAGAGACACACAAACAGAAACCACCGAAACATTT
>VMDR010021246.1:0-16981 GCA_007922815.1 Macrotus californicus | reverse complement strand
AAACAAAGTTAGTCTTCAAACCAACACGCATTTTCTCCGGAAGGATCCTGCCTTTGTAAAATGCCCCACTCTGCTCAAGCTGAAACACTCTGCAGCATACATGGAGGCCTTAGGCCAATGGTATTCAGATCTTTCAGATATTAAAAGATATACAAGTGAGCAAAACCACAATCTAGATGGTACACTATAATTAATCACGGCGATAAGAAGTCTGAACAATCCTTAATCTTTTAAACACATCTGTGACATCTCTGGCATTTTAAATCTCCTAAAATGTCCCAAAATAGAAGTTGAAGATTTTCAGCTAAAATAAGAAGGGTCGTTTTAAAGAGAGAACCTCAATGTCCAATCCAATTCAGGCCACACAGTTCTCCTAAGTACGAAACTGTTCAACAGGGTGGAAAATCTCAAATGCTATGATCAGGAGTAACAAACTCTGAGAGACTTTTTTTAAAAAAGGGTAGAAGGTATTGTTGCATTGTAATCTCTACCATTCTTTCATTAATGAGCCAATAAAACTTAGAATATTCAATAAGGCTTTTATGTAATTCATAACACTAACAATTTTTAACTCTGTAACTTCGGTTGTGTGTGTACATACATGCACACACATCACACAGGAACAGAGACTGAAGGTGAACTGCTTGTTCTCACAGCTGGTATGAAGTTGACTTCAGCTCATCAAACACACCCAAAGGGCGAACTCAGCAGGCACCAGAGCCCTGTTACAATCCATCTTACTACTGGGGGGGGGGGGCGGTGGGAGCAGCCCTTTTACAAATATTTGTCTACTGTAATCACAGCCACTCCTCAAAACCAGTCAGCCTAAGTAAGGGTCAATCCCTCCCCCACCGATGTGCCAACGGCAATCAAGGATCAACTACATAAACATGGCAGCACAGGTAAGCACAACTCACCTCCTCACAAAACTGCATCAAAATTACAACTAAAATACAGAACAACCATCACTCAGAACCATCACAAATCAAGTTGAAAAGAAGTCCAACTACGGAACTAAAAAAACCACATCCTTCCAGACCAGTACAAGGGGCAGAGACGCGGAACAAGCTGGTCCCACATCCATGTGTGGTGGATAATATGGGAGGGATATCTTAGGAGAAAGAAGTCCCAGCTCCACACCAGGTGCCCAAGCACAGGGTTCCAGTGCCAGGAAGAAAAGTCCCCATAACTTCTGGCTGCAAAAACCAGTGGGGATTGAGTCAGTGGAAGAAACTTCTGGAGTTCCAAGCAGTTCCTCTTAAAGAACCCACACATGGACTTACTCAGACTCACTCCTTCTGAGCTCCATCACCAGAGTAGCAGCTTGAAAGGCAACAGTGGCAGACAGAGAAAATTAAGTGTGTGGCATCAAGGTGAGTGCTAGGGAACAGCTTTCTACCATGCAGAAAGGTGGGCAGAAGCCACTGTCCCTTTTCTGAACCCTCTCCCACAGAGCCACAGAGCCTGCAGGCTGGTGCCATATCTGAGACTCCATCAACCTGGTTAACACTGTTTTTCCCCACCCTGGAGATCCCCAGAGATTCTATCCCACCCAATTTACGGGTTCAACCAAGCTGCTATTACATGTGAATGGCTGGTCTTGGTTCTTGCTTCACAACTTCCTAAATCCTCTCAAATAAGCAAGAGCCAGCCTCAGTGAGCCTCCAGCCCCTGTACCTCTTGCTAATTGTCCCCAGGCTCAGCATCAGTAGCAGCCAGCCTATACTCACAGCTTGCCTTTGCCTGGGAATCTCCAAGCCCAGCACAAGTAACAGCCATCTCAGATTGCTTTATAGCTCAGGCAGGGTGGCCCTGGGCAAAACACAGGTGGGGGTTGACTTTGGCCTGCCCTACCAAGGAAACCCCAGAGCCTGTGCACCCAGTGAGCAGCTACAGACCGCATCGGAGCACCTTTACCCTGCCTCTGCACAGCTGATCCTCCATGGAGGACAGAGGTTGGTGGTCAGTGGTCACAGCCAGTCCTTGCAGCTGACTGGTCTAAGTAAATCCCTCCCATTGACCTGCCAACAGCAATCAAGACTGAACTACCAAAGAAGGGTGTACTCAGCCCACATGGAAGGTGCACCTTGAGTACCCAGCTTGGGTGATAGGGGAGACTGTGCCACTGGACCATACAAGACACCTACTACATTACACCACACTACCAAGACAGGGAGTCATGGTAGCTCTACCTAATACATAGACACAAACACAGGGAGGCTGCCAAAATGAGGAGACAAAGAAACATGGCCCAAATGAAAGCACAGATCAAAACTCCAGAAAAAGAACTAAACAAAAGGGAAATAAGCAATGTATCAGATACAGAGTTCAAAATACTGGTTAGAAGGATGCTCAGACTTAGTGAGGCCCTCAACACCATAAAAAAGATCCAGTCAGAAACAAAGCATTCACTAATTGAAATAAAGAACAATTTACAAGGAGACAACAATAGAGTGTATGAAGCCAAGAATCAAGTCAATGACTAGGAATATAGGGAAGCAAAAAATAAGCAATCAGAACAACAAGAAAAATGAATCCAAAAATAATGAGGACACAGTAAGCAACCTCTGGGACAACTTCAAGCATTCCAACATTCACATCATAGGGGTGCGCCAGAAGGAGAAGAGAAAGAGAAAAAAATTGGAAATCTACTTGAAAAAATGATGAAAGAAATATTCCTTCATTTGGTAAAGGAAATATAAATCCAAGTCCAGGAAGCACAGAGAGTCCCAAACAAGATGGATGCAAAGAGACCCACACCAAGACACATCATAATTAAAATGGCCATGGTTAAGAACAAAGAAAGAATCTTAAAATCATCAAGAGAAAAGCAGTTAGTTAAATACAAGGGAACTCTCATAAGCCTGTCAGTTGATTTCTCAACAGAAACTCTGTAGGCCAGAAAAGACTGGCATGAAATATTCAAAGTGATGAAAAGCAAGGACCTACAACCAAAAATTACTCTACCCATCAAAGCTATCATTTAGGACAGATAAAGAGGTTCCCAGAGAAGAAAAAGCCGAAGAAGTTCATCACTACCAAACCAGCATTGCAAGAAGTTTTAAAGAAACTTCTTTAAGAAGGAAAATAAATAATATGAAGAAAATGGTCACAACTACATTTCAATAACTGCTTAAAATGTAAATGGATTAAATGCTCCAAACCAAAGATATGGGGTGGCTGAATGGAGAAGAAAGCGAGATCCCACCATATGCTGCCTGTAAGAGACCCACTTCAGACTGAAAGACACACAGAGACCAAAAGGGATAATTAAAGACATTTCACAAAAATGGAAAGAAACAACCAACCAAAAAAAACACCTGGGGTAGCAATACCTATGTAAGACAAAACAGATTTTAAAACAAAGGCTATAACAAGAGACAAAGAAGGGCATTTCTAATGGTAAAGGGATCAATCCAATAAGAAGACAGAACTCTCGTAAACATAGGCACCTAACGTAGGAGCACCTCAATATATAAAGCAAATCTTGACAAACATGAAGGGAAAGATGGGCAGTAACACAATAATACTATGGGACTTTAACACTCCATTGACATCAATGGATAGATCGTGCAGGCAGAAAGTAAACAAGGAAACAGGGGCCTTAAATGACACATTGGACCAGATGGATGTAACTGATACTAGAACATTTCACACCCAAGTAGTAGAATATGCAAGGGGAGACCTCCCAAAACAGACTTATCATCTAAGGGCAGGCCCCTTGTAGCACAGGCTTCCTCTGCTAGGTGAGTTTTCTAGGAACCCACCTGTATCAGTGTACCAACTGGTGGTGTTGTGAGAGGCTGCATTCTGCTTCAGTGAAAGTGTTCTAAAGACACTTTCAACGCATTTGCCCATTTCATGATGGGTGATTTACAAGTGCATCTGCCGACATGTGCTCAGTGTTCAGAAGGTTTTGACCAAAAATATCATGACCCCCATGACCCGCATGCTCCCTATTCAACCGATCTCACTCCAAAAGACTTGATTTGTTTCCCTGGATGAAAAAAGTCCTCAAAGGGAAACATTTTGCCAATGTGCACGAGGTAAAACAAAAAGCGGCAGAAGCACTAAAAGGCATCAAAATTAACGAGTTCAAAAACTGTTTTGAGCAGTGTAAAAAAAATCTTCATAGATGTATTACATCAAATGGGAAGTATTTTGAAGGTGACTGAAGTTTAAACATATAAAGTAAATACATGATTTTTTTAACAAATAAATTCTGGGTTTTAGGGGTCCCCCCTCGTACATTCTTTTCAAGAGCACATGGAACATTTCCCAGGATAGACCACATGTTAGGCCACAAAAAAGTCTCAATAAATGTAAGAAGACTGAAATCATATCAAACATGTTCTTCAATCACAACAGTATGAAACTAGAAATCAATTACAATAAGAAAACTGAAAAATACAAAAATACATGGAGACTAAATAACATGCTACTAAACAGTAAATGGGTTAACAATGAGATCAAGAAAGAAATCAAAAGATACCTTGAGACAAATGAAAATGAAAACACAGCAACAAAAAAATAATAATCATCATCTATGGAACACAGCCAAAGCAGTTCTAACAGGGAAATTCATAGCAATGCAGGCCTACTTCAAAAAACAAGAAAAATCTCAATCTATCTTTACCCTTAAATGAACCAAAAAGAGAAGAACAATTCGGCTGGTCAAATAAGCAACAAAATCACATTCACAGACTATTCATTGTGTACCAGACATTGCACTAAAGTACTCTTAGGTGTTATCTCATTTAATTTTTATAACTCTAAGAGGTAGCCCCCCCCCCTTTTTTTTAAGATTTTACTTATTTATTTTCAGAGAGGGGAAGGGAAGGAGAAAGAGGAGAGAAACATCGATTGGTTGCCTCTCGCACGCCCCCAGCTGGGGACCTGGCCTGCATCCCAGGCATGTGCCCTGACTGGGAATTGAACCGGCGACCTTTCGGTTCTCAGGCTGGTGCTCAATCCACTGAGCCACAACAGCCAGGGCAAGGTAGCCCCTTTTTGACACTGAGGTTCAGCAGTTTAAGCAAGTTGCCCAAACAGAGACAACTAGGAAATGAATGTAGAGGCAAGATTAGAATCCTGTGTGACCCAAAGTCTAAATCTCTACTCACTGCACTACACAAGTGCCTAATAAAGCTTCTTGTCTGCACGAGTGACTTATTCAATATTTATCACTAAAACTGGAAAAAGACTTGGTTGTATAAAACTATGTTGTCCTAACTATTTTTAATGGCACAAGAAATAAACTCAGTTTTAAAGTGAAGGTTTTATGAAAACCCTCTCACTACTTCTTTCATAAACATTAAAATGTTTATTTCTTGCCTGTAAAGGCTTAATTTGGACCTGAAGTCTTTAATGGCTCAATTTAAGTACAAACTAAAACTTCTTAGCCTAATGATCTATATTCAAGTCAAACATGATGATAAGTGGAGTTAATTTTGTCTTCTAGTTAATACTGCATTTAAATGACTGGCTGAGAGTCAGAGACAATCAGAAGGATTAAAGCCTTTCATTGAAATTTCTTACTTTATTGATTTTGTAATAAAATATTATATTGTTTCTTCTTAATTGACATATCAGTAGAAATATGTAACAAGAATATTCAGATATTACACAAAATGAGTAACCTGAACTATCTTTTCAAAATCTTTTCCAATTTAATTTACTTTAATTACTTCCAACCCCACTCCACAACATGCTTTAAAGAGCGCATCCACCAAACTATATGTAAAAATTCAGATTTTCTCACTTTTTTACAATAAATACTCCTCAAGCTTTCACTACCACATCTACTTTCCAACCTGTATCTGTGCCCATTTACTCTGCCTTCCCTTCTGTTACTAAGGCCAAACGAGTCTCATTAACATCTCAGACCAATCCCTTTACTCACTCATCATACCCTATCCCCTCCAGGCCATGAAAAGACAGAGCTTCAGCAGTACCTGTCTCTTTCTCTCTCCCTCCTTCTCTCATCATCGAATGTTTCTATTCACTGTCTCTCTTTCCTCTCCTCTTATCCTCTTTTGAACCCATTCCTATGAGACTCCTATCACCAGCCCTCAAGGCCACCATGACATCCTCCACACTGCTAAATCACACAATCAATCCTCAATCCTCATCCTATTCGAAGATGAAGCATCATTTGACACAGTTGCGTACTCTCTCCTTGAAGCACTTACTTCAGGATGTCTCTTTCTTCTGGTGTTCTTCCTGAATTGCCCCAACACCTTTACGGTTGCCTTTGGCTGGATCCTCCTTACCTTTTCAACATGAGGAACTCGGGGATCAGTCTTTGAGCTTTTTCTCTATTTACTCTCATCTCATTCCTATGTCATCTAGTCTTAAGCTTTAAACATTACCTAAATGCTAATAATGCCCAAATTTGTATCTCCAGTTTACAACTCTCCCCTGAGCTCCACATATCTAGAGCTCACAGCCTACTCAACATTGCTGCTTAGAAGACCAACAGCCATCTCAAACTTACCATATCCTAACATGACCTCCTGTCTTCCCTTTCCAATCTATTCTCATAGTTATCTTTTCTTTAAATGACAATTACCTCCTTACTCCTGCCCATATAAACAACTTTGAAGTTATCCTCAACTTCCCTCTTTCTCTCACATTCTGTATCAAATCCTCCAGTGAATCCTGTTCATTCTGTCTTCAATTACCTTCAGGATCTTTATGGATCTCACCAGTGCAACCAATTCCACATTCTCACAAAGACTGCCCTAGCAGTTTCTGACTGGTCCCCTGCTTCCTACCTTGCCTGTACAGTCAGTTCTCAGTACAGAAGTCAATGTGATCCCTTTATAACTTAAGTCATATAATGTCGCATTTCAACACTCTCCAAATGCTTACTACGTCATTCACGTAAAAGCCTAACTCTTACAGTGGCCCACCAGATCCTTCACAAATTATCTTCCACCCATCCACCCAAAACTAGTACACCCATACACCCTTCCCCACTTGATTTTTCCGACAGCATTTAACACCTGACACACTTCTATATTTTAGTTATTTAGAATATGTGTCTTCAAGCCAGGGACTTTGTTTTATTTACTGCTATGAATCTAGAAGCCTAGAACAGAAGTTGGCACAAAATAGATATTTATTGAATTAACTGATTAATTTTATAGTCCTGCCAACTATAAAATAACTAGTGTTATTGCGATGAGATAAGAAACAAAAAGCAGAGAAACTCGACCCTTTAGTTAGCCTACTCCAGCTCCATCAAAGCAAATATAATCTTTCCTTGCTGGTGGCTCAGTTGGTTGGAGCATCATACCATACACCATAAAGCTGTTGAGTTCAATTTCTGGTGAGGGCACATACCTAGGCTGTGGGTTTGATTCCCAGTCGGGACACGTATGGGAGACAGCCAATCGATGTTTCTCTCTCACATCGATGTTTATTTCTCTCTCTCAAATCAATGAAAATATCCTCTGTATTAAAAATAATAAAATTTAAAAATAAAAATAAACTTTCCATCAGACTTTCTTGCTGAAGACTGAGATCCACTTTTACCTGAAGGCCCTTGATATGAGAACCTTAGTACTTAGCAGCACCCAGGTTCTGGCTCCTCTTCATTTTGTCAGGGAACATAACTCATGATATGTGTTTCTGAATGGTATTGTTGCTCAGCCTCATACCACTTCTGAATTCTCTTTCGTTAAAGTAAGGGCTGATGTCAGATGTCTCATGTGACTCAACATAAAGCAAACAAGAATCCAAGAAAAAGAAGGAGAATGTTCATTGTTAGCTGGCATGCCCACTTCATGGGAAGTGGGCATATGAAGCATCACTTGACACAGACTAGTTCATTATTTACTGAGATGGGTCTCTAAGACAACATTTTAATAACTAGAAAGGCTTTCAGGAAGCAAATTTTCAACAGGGCATAAATTTTGTTTTCAACTTTTAATTAAAGTCAGAGTAAATATTATACTTGACTCCTCCAGACACTTGAGTTTAAAAAAAAAACAAGCAAGGGTAGTAGAATCAACAAATCTTTTTCACAAAATTAATCCTCAACTGAATGTCCTAAGATTGATGGATAGGAACATTAGAGTAAACCATATATATTGTTTAATAACATTTCCAACTGCTGTGGGTAACAGTAATTTTACAATCTTTGGAAGGACAAACTAAAAAGTATTTATGGACTTCAGGAACAATTTTTCTTTCTCCATTACCAACCACCAATAGAACAAGCAAAAGTTAGAACAGTAAAATGTTAGGTCTCTTACAAATCCATTCTGAAATAGCTCCTACAGAAAATACTGAGTGATTCACTTAAATTCATTTCTTCTCACTATTCTAACAGGAAGAACTATACTTACCTTGTGATTATAAACATAAGAACTACATGAAGTAGCAATAGGATGATGAAACTCTTTAAGTACTTTAAAAGTATGTCTTCCAAACCACCAACAAAATGAAAAGACAATCCACTGAACCAGAGAACACATTCACAAATCAACTGATAAAGGGTTAATATCCAAAATTTATAGAGAACTTATAAAACTCAACACCAAAGGAAACAATTCAATTAAAAAATAGGCAAAGGAACTGAATAATCACTTCTCAAAAGGGGACAAACAGATGGCCAAGAGACATGTGAAAAGATGCTCAATGCCACTAATCATCAGAGAGATGCAAATAAAAAACACAATAAGGTATCACCTCACACCTGTCAGAATGTCTATCGTCAATAAATCAACAAACAAGTGCTGGTGAGGATGAGGAGAAAAGGGAACCCTCAGGCACTGTTGGTGGGAATGCAGACTGGTACAGCCACTGTGTAAAGCTGCATGGAGATACCTCAAAAAATTAAAAATATATCTCATTTTTGACCCAGTGATCCCACTTCTGGCAATATATCCAAAGGAACCCAAAACATTAATTGAAAAGAACATAAGCACCCCAATGTTCATTGCAGCACTATTTACAATAGCCAAGATCTGGAAGCAGCCCAAGTGTCCATCAGTAGATGAGTGGATAGAAATGCTGTGGTACATTTATAAAATGGAATATTACTAGGCCGCAAAAAAAAGAAGGAAATCTTAACTTCTGAGACAGCATAGGTGGACCTGAAGAGTATTATGCTAAATTAAATAAACTAAAAAGAGAAAGATAAATGCTTTATGATTCCACTTATATGTGGAATCTAATGAACAAAATAGAAACAGACTCACAGATACAGAGGACAGACTGACAGGGGGCTGAAGGGACAGAGTGGGGGTGGTGAAATATGTGAAGGGATTAAGAAAAACAAAAAACCCACCTCACAGACACAGACAACAGCATGAAGATTACCAGAGAGAAAGGGGGCTAGGGGAAGGCAGAAGAGAGTAAAGGGGTGGGGGGTGGTAAATGATGATGAAAGGAGACTTGACTTTGGGTGGTGAACACTCAATACCACATACAGATGATGTACTATAGAACTGAACACCTGAAACCTGTATCATCTTCCTAACCAATGTCACCCCAATAAATTCAATGAAAATCAAAAATATGTATGTTTTCCTACAAAATATAACCTCTTCAATATATAACATCATACACTTATGGGAGGAATGTTTGGGGAGCGTGAAGTTTCAAGGGAACTGTGAGTCGTGAAGTAGCATTATTACAAACGTTTCCTGAATTCCCATTATGTGTCAGCACCAAAAAGAAAAATAAGTATTTCTCATCTTAAACAAAAAACAAAAGCACATTTTTTCTTTTAAAAAAATCACATGTAGAAATAAGATCCTAAAAATTCCAAAAATTAGATATTTCCCGCTGCCATTAAAGGAATTCAAACTAATTAGAGGTTGCTAAGACTTTAATAATTTCAATCGTACCATCACTAAACAAGGTGGGACCCGGTATGAATTCCACTCACTGGAAAAATGCAAACCATTTTTAATACAAAGTACGGAGAGCATGCCAGTCAACTGCAGCTGTGTCACAGCTGTGTGTACTTTCGGACTTGATCCAAAGAAACCTGAATCTGTCTCCAGAGAGAATGAAAAATGTTAAGGACACCTGATAAGTTATTCCTGACTAAAAGTTTTCTCCGAGAGTAAAACTGATTAAAAAAAAAATTTACAGACCTTTGTATAAAAAATAAACATCTTTTGATTGCTTGAATTTATTAATTCAATTTTTGTTTAGTAACCAATGTCAAGTTCCAGGTTTTGTTTGTTGTGTATTTAAACTTTCTCCACCACTCTGGGTCAACTGGGTGAAGCCTTCCAGGGCAGTCTAAATACCTGAAAGGATGATCACAAGTATTAAAGAATAAGACACTAGCATTTATTTACACATCTAATTTAAATACTCTGCAGAAGTGGTATATGAAAGCCTGCAGTTTTAATAGTTTTATTTTTATGGAAATATCTATGAAGGGGTTTTTTTCCACCTTTTTTTCTAGCAGAGGTTAATAATATGATAATACATAGAAGTTAATAATACATTTTTACATAGTCTGCTTATGCAGAGTTTCCATTTTAACACTTAGATAACACATGGAGTACCGCTTCCTGGGGCTCTGTTTTTAAGTTACTTTCAATGTGTACATACATGAAGACCAGGGAGAAACAGAAAATACAGGCTGCTGTGTTGGGGCCAGAGATACAAGTCGATGAGCAAGTTATAACACCTACCTTCAAAGTTAGAGTCAGCAGCACTCTACAGATGCAAATGCCTGTGCCTCACCTCACACCAGGAACCTTGCCTAACCCTGTCAAGAGTGCCTAACTTTGCGATTATGTATAATGAAATAGTCTTATTTTGTGCTCTTCAGTTTCCTAAAAGGAAAGTCTGTTTTCTTTCCTTTATCATTACAGAGGTATGTCATTCGTTCTTAAATGTCTGTCTAAGTTAAAGCTGTAAGCAATTTTAAAGAAGAATTCAAACTAATTACTTCGGGGGGTGGGAAGAATAACTAAAGTGATAATACCCCAGGTACCCTAATGCCTGGGGTGGGGAGTGGTCAGAAAACCAGTGCTGGGCTGCTCCTAAGCACTGTAAAGTAGGGGAAGTTACTCTACACCACCTTCTCTTTCTCCACCTTTTCCCCATCTGAACACACTAACACAGGCCCCCAAAAGCAGGCAAAAGTCAAGACATGGGGCTATCTTAATTACTTGAGATGAAGACTCAAACCCCAAGCTATACAAACCTGTTAGTAAGTAAACTAGGGGAGGGGTAAATCAAAGCAAATATATTCTTGCTTTATAAACAAGTCTACATTTGCTTGCCTTATTAACACCCCAGGGCTAATAGTTTCTTTAAACATTAATCTGAAAATTTCAAACATTGATGATATTCACTGTGTTCACATTGTTTTTTTCAGGATTTATTATCCCAGTCCCTGTCACCTACAAACATCTTTGTTCTTACCTTGCTGAGGTGTTCCTTCCACATTAAATAACAGACCAAAAGTAAGATATTCCTATATGGGCACTTCAAGACAGGATTACTCAGACTTCTGGTCGAAACGGCAGCATAGGTAAATGCAGTACTCACACCCTCCCACAACTACATCAAAATTACAACTAACCTACAGAACAACCATCGCTCAGAACTGTCTGAAAACCAGGTAGGAATAGGTGTCCTACAACTAGAGATCTAAAGAAACCACATCAAGACTGGTAGGAGGGTCAGAGATGCAGAATGGACCCACATCCCTCTATGTCAGATAAAATTCAGGAGAGATATCTTGGCTGTTAGGGCTGCAAAAGCCCCCGCTGAGGAGGAAAGGCCCCAGCCCCACACCAGGCCCCCAAGCCCAGGGTTCCAGTGCTGAGGAGAGAAATCCCCATAACTTGTAGCTGTAAAAAACAGCAGGAATTGAAGCTGAGTAAGAGGGAGGGCTTCTGTGGTCCCAGGCAGCTCCTCCTACAGGTGCTAGCATACGGACTTACTCTGACTAACTCTTTCTGAGATCCAGCACTGGGACAGCAGCTTGAAAGGCACCAGGAACATATGGGGAGGAACTGAAGTGTCTGGCATTGGGGCAAGGGCTGGGGGGAGCAGCTTTCTCCAAGACAGAAGTGCTGGCAGGGGCCACTGTTCCTTTTGTGAGCCCTCCCCACACAGAGCTGGCAGGCAGTGACCATATTTGAGATTCCATCAACCCTGGTTCACACTGTTCACCCTGCCCTGGTGATTCCCTGAAGCTCCATCGCACCCAACTTTCAGGCCTATCCAAGCTGTTTCCAGTGGCTTTTCCGTATGAATGAATTATGTTGGCTCCCACATCACACTTTCCCAAAATCTCTAAAACTAGGAGCATCTGGCCTCAGTGTGCCCTGTACCACTAAGTAACCCCAAGCCCAACACTAGTAGCAACAGGCCTTGGTCCACACCTTGGCCTCTCCTGGATACCTCTAAGCCCACCACAAGTAACAGGCAGCTGCAGATCTCTTCATAGCTCAAGCCAGGTGGCCCTGGGTAGAACACAGGTGGTGGTTGACCTTGGCTGCACCTCCTGGGAAGCCACAGAGCCGGCATACCATGTGGACAGAATCAGACCATGTCAAAACACCATCCAACCACAGCAACACAAAGAATGGACTCAGTGAGCACCAGAGCCCCATTAAAGTGAATCCTGACCCATGGGGTCAGTCCCTACACAGATGATCCTCCACGGTGGTCACAGACAGTCCTTGCAGGGAATCAGCCTGGGGGTAAATTCCTCTCACTGACGTGTCAATAGCAATCAAGGCTCAACTACAACAAAAAGGTATACACAGCCCATATGAGGGAAGAGGGTGTGTACACCTGGAGTGCCCAGCTCAGGAGAACAGCCTCTAGCCATACAGGATACCTACTATTATTAGACCACTCTACCAAGCCCAGGAGATGTAGCAGCTCTACCTAGTAAATAGAAACAAACACAGGGAAGCTGCCAAAGTGAGGAGACAAAAAAACATGTTCCAAATAAAAGAAAAAAATAAAACTACATAAAAAAAACCTAAACAAAATGGAAACAAGCAATCTACTAGATACAGAATTCAAAACACTGGTTATAAGGATGCTCAATGAACTTAGGGAAGAGTAGACGAACGTAGAACTTTAACTGCACAATAAAGGACATCGAAACCATGAAAAAAAACCATTCAGAATTGAAGGATACACTAACTAAAATGAAGAATAATTTAGAGGGAATCAACAGTAGAGTGGATGAAGTCAAGAATCAAATCAATGATTTGGAACATAAGGAAGCAAAAACAACCAACAGAACAACAAGAAGAAAAAAAAAATCCAAAAAAATGAGGATAGTTTAAACAGCATCTGGGACAACTTCAAGCATTCCAACATTCATGTCATAGGGGTGTCAGAAGGAGAAGGGAAAGAGCAAGAAACTGGAAATCTATTTGAAAAATAATGAAAGAAAACTTTTCTAATTTGGTGAAGGAAATAAACATGCAAGTCCAGGAAGCACAGAGAATGCCAAACAAGATGGATGCAAAGAGGCCCACTCCAAGATAATTAAAAATGGCAAAGGTTAAAGATAAAGAGAGACTCTTAAAAGCAGCAAGAAAAAAGCATTAGTTACCTACAGAGGAGCTCCCATAATACTGTCAGCTGATTTCTCTAAAGAAACTTTGCAGGCCAGAAGGGACTGGCAAGACATATTCAAAGTGGTGAAAAGCAAGAATCTACAACTAAGACTATCCAGCAAGGCTATTATTTAGAATCAAAGGACATATAAAGTGCTTCCCTACAAGGAAGAGCTAAAGGTGATGATCATCACCACCAAATCACTATTACAGGAAATTTTAAAAGTTTTCTTTAAAAAGGAAAAAATATTTAAAATATGAACAATACAATGGCAGCAAATACATAACTATCAACAATTGAATCTAAAAAAGACAAATAAACCCAAGCAGAACAAAAACAGACTCACAGATACAGAAGACATTTTGATGATTGCCAGATGAGAGGAGGATTGGAGAGATGGGTAACAAAGGTGAAGGGACTAAGAAGTACAAATTGGTTCCTACAAAATAGTCATGTGGGGACGTGAGGGCGATCTGGCTGCGACATCTGTCACCCCATTGATCGCCAGGGTTGATTCGGCTGATCTGGCTGGCTAGGCGGGTGTCCCTTTCCTCCCTGACTGATCCATGTGCGTCCCTCCCAAAGCTGTGCGCTGGAAGAGGACAACCTTCCCAACTAGAGGAGAGGACCAGTCTTCGGTCAAGGGTATGCGAGTAGCTGCACTCCCCTGCTAGAACCTCCAAACAAGCTCTCAAAATAGTCACGTGGATGTAAAGTTCAGCATAGGGAATATAGTCAGTAATACTCTAATCACTGTGTATGGTGTCAGATGGGTCCTAGATTTATTGGGATGGTCACTTAGTAAATTATGTAATGTCTAATCACTGGGGTGTACACCTGAAACTAATACTGTAGGTCAACTGTAATTGAAAAACAAAACATGATTTAATTTTTTTTTTAAAAGACAGGACTTCTCTGTCTGCCCAAGATAAGTCAACTGAGGGAGACTGACCACTTTAGAGAGAGAGCAATTTAAGCTGGAATCTGAAGTTCCAATGATTTGAACAAACAGAGAATTAGGGAAGTTTATTCTAGACAAATGAAACAGTAAAAGCAGAAATTCAAAAATGTGAAGCTGAAACTGAAGGCTACAGTGAGGAGAAGAGAAAAGAAGCTCCATGTAAGATGAAGCTGGAAAGGCAGATCCATATCAAAGTACAAAGGGCCTTACCAGTAATTTCTTATTCTACCGGCAATGGGGAGCCACCTGATTAGATCAGCATATCACAAAGATCACTGCATTCTGGTAGAAGAGACTCCATGTAAGGATCCAAATGATGAGGGGAAAAACCATAATAATTAGGGCAGCATCAGAGAGAATGACAGAATGGGACAGACAGCAGCAAATAACTAGTGAACATAGGAACCAGGTTTAATGACTGAGTGTTTCAAACATAATTAAAGGAGTAATTAATACTATATGAGAAATGAAATCTTTTATGTATGAATATTGTTAATTGGCCATTAGTTTCATGAGACTTTGTCCCGTCAGTCCACTAAAACTAGTAAATTCAGTATGGCAATCATATTTTAAGGTTACTATTCAGCAACAGAATTTTTCTGATTGTTACAATCTGTTGTCTGGATCAAATCAAATAAGGGTATTCACTGCTTGCCATCCAACTTAGTATTTCACAAATGTATGTTGAATAAATGAAATAAAGAAAATAGAGTAACATAAATTCTCAAAACACGGATGAAAATAGTTTCATCAGTTGGCAAAATTTAGGTGAGTTAAGATTTTTTAGTAGATTTCAGTAAAAAGTAGATTTATAAGCAACTAAGTAACTCAAACACTATATGGTGAGTTCTCTAAGTAGAAAAGTCTGCCCGGACTTTTGATTTTTCACAGAAAGACTTGAAATAAACAATGTATGTGTTACTCTGATCCCTCATGAAAAGTGTTTTATGACCACAATGGTTTTGTGAAGGCACTTAGAAAATTAATGAAATAGAACTTCTGGCTTAGATGGAGTATGCGCATAGGTAGACACACTGTGCCTCCTCGCACAACCAAAAGAAGGACAACAACAAATTTTAAAACAAAAACCAACCAGAACTGACAGAAAATCAAACTGTATGGAAGTCCAACAACCAAGGAGTTAAAGAAGAAACATTCACCCAGACCAGTAGGAGGGGCGGAGACGGGCAGCCAGGTGGAGAGGACTGCTGCTAGTCCTCTACGAGGTGGCTGCTGGTGGACCAGGCAGTCAGTCCCACACCCACGTGTGGATAAATCGGGAGGAACAACTGGGGAGTGAGACAGACCCACAACCCAGAGTTCCAGCTCGGGGAAATAAAGCCTCAGGGCCTCTGACTGAAAACTCCTGTGGGGGTTGAGGCAACAGCAGCGGGAGAAACTCCCAGCCTCACAGGAGAGCTCGTTGGAGAGACCCACAGGGTCCTAGAATGTACACAAGCCCACCCACCTGGGAATCAGCACCAGGGGGACCCAATTTGAGCCTGGGTAGCAGGGAAAGTCACTGAAAACCAGCAGAGAGCAGAGCAGGCAGCATTGTTCCCTCTCAGTCCCCTCCCCCATAAACAGCGTCACAATGACATGGCTGCCTTGCTCTGGTGAACACCTAAGGCTCCGCCCCTTACTACGTAACAGGCACGTCAAGACAACAAAAATGGCCCAAATGAAAGAACAGATCAAAGCTCCAGAAAAAATACAACTAAGCGATGAAGAGATAGCCAACCTATCCGATGCACAGTTCAAAACACTGGTAATCAGGATGCTCACAGACTTGGTTGAATTTAGTCACAAATTACATGAACAAATGAAGGCAACGCTAAGTGAAATGAAGGAAAATGTACAGAGAACCAACAGTGATGGGAAGGAAACTGAGACTCAAATCAATGGTGTGGACCAGAAGAAAGAAAGAAACAGTCAACCAGAACACAATGAAGAAACAAGAATTCAAAAAAACAAGGAGAGGCTTAGGAACCTCCAGGATGTCTTTAAACATTCCAACATCCAAATCATAGGGGTGCCAGAAGGAGAAGAGGAACAGAAAGAAACTGAAAACTTATTTGAACAAATAATGAAGGAGAACTTCCCCAATCTGGCAAAGGAAATAGACTTCCAGGGAGTCCAGGAAGCTCAGAGAGTCCCAAAGTTGGACCCAAGGAGAAACACACCAAGGCATATCATAATTACATTACCCAAGATGAAAGATAAGGAGAGAATCTTAAAAGCAGCAAAGGGAAAGGAGAGAGTTACCTACAAAGGAGTGCACGTAAGACTATCAGCTGACTTCTCAAAAGAAACGTTGCAGGCAAGAAGGGGCATGAAAGAAGTATTCCAAGTCATGAAAGGCAAGGACCTACATCCAAGATTACTCTATCCAGCAAAGCTGTCGTTTAGAATGGAAGGGCAAATCAAGTGCTTCCCAGATAAGGTCAAGTT
>VMDR010021245.1:0-16976 GCA_007922815.1 Macrotus californicus | reverse complement strand
TTGGCGCGCCTGTTACGTAGTAAGGGGCGGAGCCTTAGGTGTTCACCAGGACGGGGCGACCACGTCGCTGCGTTGTGACGCTGTTTGTGGGGGAGGGGTCTGAGAGGGAACAATGGCGGCCGCTCCGCTCCCTGCTGGTTACCAGTCACTTTCCACACCACCCACAGTCCAACGGGGCCCCCCTGGTGCTGGCTCCGGCTCTGATCCCTGGTGGGAGGGCCTCCTCTTCTTTTTCTTTCACCTTTCATTTTAGTCATCCTGTTGAAAGTCAAGGGAGTAAAAAAACGGACAAAAAAATAATCAACATATTCTTGTAAAGAGCCTACTATGTGTCAGACTGTTCTCAGTTCCCCAAATAACAGTGATCTTTGCTCACCTGGAGCTTACATGGGATTTGGAAGGGGTAAAGTAATGACCCTAAAGAAATGAGCCCAGTAATTACTTCACACTGAAATTGTTATTTAGTTTGGAAGCTCAGAAAAGGTCTCAGTTATATGGTGATGATATTTGAGCTGTGACTTGAAGCAATGCACAGCTCTGGGGATGGAGCTTTCCAGGCAGAGCACAAGACCCTAAGCAGGACTGAACTTGGTGGTTTGAGGACCAGAAGGCGTGCATAGCTGTGGCAGAGTGAGTGCCACCTGAAAGGCGGGGATGAGCCAGAGTTTGAGAATCCTGAGGAGCTACAATGAGTCAGTACTTCATTCAATGGGAAGTCATTGGAAGTTTTTAAGCAGATCAGTGATGTGATTTGATTTATTTTTTAAATGATCACCCTGGCTGTTGTATCCAGGTGAGAGATGATGATGTGTGAACCAAGAGAGTATCAGTGAAGATGGAGAAATGCAGACAGGTTTGAGGTACAATTTGAATACAGAAGTAAGACGCTTTACTGATGGGTTTAATAGTCTGGCAGAGGAAGAGAGCTATCTAGGATAAATTCTTAACTTTTAATTGAGCAACTAGGTTGGTTTACCAAATTGAGGAAGGGTTAGGGATCAGCTGATTTGTGGAGGGACTATCAAGAGCTCTTTTCTGGCCATAAGATCCCGGGTAAACCTCTAACACTTCCAAGAGGTGCATCATTGCTAATGATATCTTTTATTTATAGAGTATGTCATATACTTTTAACAGTTTTATTCTCATGACTGATGGACAGGTTGCATGGGTGGATGGGAAGAGCTGGACAAGAAGGAGACATGAGTAGAAAGAGGGGCACAGAAGCACGGAGGAGAGAGTGCTCACTGTGGAGTTGCTGTTGACTACACGCCAGGCTATCCGGCCTCGGCTCTGCCTGGTGCTCTTAAGAAGTCCTCTCCCTTTCCTTTGCCCAGGCCTCCTCCAGACCACTGTTCTGGGGGCTGATATGAGGGACTTTCCAGGGAAAGGAAAACAGCAATTGGCTTCTTCCCTCTTTCTTTTGCAATCCTTTTTTGTCTTTGAAAATCTATACTTTTCTTGATCTATTTGTCATTCTAGTTGTCACATTGAGGCTTCCTAAGCTATGAACTTCTGGGTTCACTGAGTTCTAGGTACCAGAAAAAGAATATCCTAATTCAGCATTTACTTCTTTGATATTTATATTTCAATAAACATAAGTAATTTGAATGATTCATTTAAAGGAATGTCTTTTAAACCATAAAGTAACACGGAGGTTAGATCTTATCAATGATTTATTGTCTTTCACTCAGTTGCCAACTGAATTTTAATGGTTACAGGACTGTTTTTTAAACTTACTAAATAATATTTATGTTAAAGACTGTTACATCTTTAACGTTTTTATTTTGAAATAGATCAATAGGGAATTACAAAGGTAGTACAGAGAGGTCCACTGTACCCTTTACCTGGTGACAATTATTATTTTAAAAACTGCAATATATTTGCCTTTAATTAATTTGGAAGAACAAGGGGTGGGGAGTGGTGGGGAGTAAATGCAGACAAATGTACTTGAACAATAATAAAATAATTAAAAAAATACTAAAACACTTCTGACAAAAAACACAAATAATTAGCGTTTTGGTGAAAAATATGTATTTGCATTTTTGTTTCATATATATTCAGGGAAGAATTACTGAGTCACAGATTATATGTATATTATTTACTGGGTTTTAAATGATAAAATTAACACCTGTTTATTGTCTAACATTTAAAATATATAATAGCAAAAAAGAAAAGATATATAAACTACCTGTAATCCAAGAACTGAGATCTATGTAATGTAAACGTTTATGTAGAAAGTCTTCCCATGTGGGTGTGGGGTGGGTACTCCAGGATGAGGAACAAGTTGGTGTAGAAGTCTAAATCGACTGGCAACATGTCAGTTTTAGGAACCGAAGGAAGTTCCATATAATTGGATCATGGAGTATTAGCAGGCAGTGTGGGAGAAGACTATGGAGAACTCAGTAGAAGCTTGTTAATGGAAGGCCTTATAATCCCCAAAGTAAACTTAGTCTTTATCTTAAGGGCAATGGAAGAACCATCAGGGAATGTTCAGGTAAGAAATAACATGATCAGCTTTGTGTTTTAGATCATTTCTGTCTGCACTACAAAGAAAGGACACCAGACTGGAGCATGACTTGAGGCAAGAAATGAGATTTTCTAGTAATTCAGGCAAGTGATAATGGGTACGTGGACTGGTGAAATGTCAGTGCAGAGGACATTTGGTTATTAATAGGATTTGGAAGAGTAAGAGAGAGGGACAAGTCAAGGAGAGCTTCCAATTGCTTGGATAACTAAGTAGCTCCATTCACAAACATGAGAAGGGGAGATCTGGGTCAAGAAGGGTTTACTTGGTTGGGATGACGCACAGGTTATCTAATGGATGTGTCCAGGATATAGTAGATACGTAGTTAGTTCTTTGATTCAAGACAGAGGTTTATGTTGAAAATAGAGGTTGGGCTCTGGCCAGGTGGCTCGGTTGGCTGGAGTGTCATCCCATACACTGAAGGGCTGAGGGTTTTGTTCCTGGTGAGGGCACATGCCTGGGTTGCAGGTTCAATCTCTGGTTGGGGCACGTACAGGAGGCGATCAATCAATGTTTCTCTCTCTCTCCCCCTTTCTCTCTCTAAAACCAATAAACATATCATCAGGTGAGGATTTAAAATTTTAAAAAGTATATAGCATGGGAGTTATTAGTAAATAGATGGTTACTTGGGTAAAGGGAATTCTAATGGAAAAAGACAAAGACTGGAGAGAGAAACAGCTATATTTTAAAATATGGAAGAAAAAGATCACTGCAAAATAATTTAATGCAACACAGTCTCACAAAAAATAGTAGAACCAGAACGGTGTAATGTCAGGGAAGCGAAGCGAAGAAAGGTATTCAGGGACAAGGCAGTGGGATCAAGTGCTCCTGAGCGAGGACATGGAAAGAAAGAAGAAAAAGAGAAGTGCCAGATCTCTCTTCATGCCTATCCTACCTATTTTAGTCAATATGAATATTCATAGAGTGTTGGAAGTGTTTCTTCAATGCTGAGAGCAGTTATACTTACCACTGTATAGGTGGTGAGGACCTAAAATGAAGTCACCAGGTTTGGGCACAGACCATTTTTCTGAGCAAAGGTTAAAATGGAAGGGTCGTGGAAGGATGTCAGAGATGGGCTCGCTGGACCCAAAGTCCAGAGTGAAGGGCTAGAGCGGTATGGATGTGTCCTAATCTCTGAATGCCTTTTGAAGACAATTTAGAGGATTCATAGGAAGTGAAACATGGACAGCCTTCTGAGCTCATCTCCTGGGACTGATCCCCAGCAGGATGTAGGGAGCAAAGCAGTGGCCAGCACTTTATTTGAAAGAAATTAATGAGGTGGGAGCAGAACATCATGGATAAAACAGAGACGACTTTCAAGAAAGATCCTGATGTTTTAGATTGGCTGATTTGTGTACTGTCATCATCAATAATCCTTAGGCAGAAAAGAAACACACTGCTAGCCCAGTGTTTTTCAGGGGTAAACAGTATGGATGGGCGTCTGCAGTGTTTTTGTATGTTACAGTTTTATTTAGATAGTAATGTTTCTGACTTGGTTCAAACTGGGGCGTTAATGGCCTAAAATTAGAACATTTTCATGCCTCCTTTGATGTCTACCAGAGAGAGAGGTAGAATCTCTTACTACCTATTCAAGGTATTATTTTTTAAAAATTCTGAGAAACTGAAAGAGAGAATACAAAAAAATCATTGAGGCTCTCAGGCTGTGGCCTGGGGCAGGGTCCTGCCATCAGCCGCACGTTCGCTATTTTTTTTCTGAAATCTACTTGCTCTTCTTTTGCTCAATCCTATCACCAGGGGCTGTGAGAAGCCTCGTACTACACCATCATACGGAGGGACCCAGATGAAAAACACGGCTTTCTCTTCTTCAGAAGCAGGCTGCTTCATGAAGGCCAGGCCAAAGACCATCATTTTTTTCTCCATGTTCCCGGCAGCTAGTCCACAGAAAGTGCTCAAAACTATTTGCTTAATAAGCATATGAGTGTTTCCATGAGACCAGGCACATCTCTAATAACTTTATAAAGAGGATCGTGACTCATGTTTAACCCTCAACTATTGCTGATGATATCTGTGGGAAAACACTTGTATCCGAGCACAGCACACAATCCACTTGAGGATAAGTAAATAAAATTATAGATTTACAGGAAGTGAAAATCATATCACACCTCAGACGAATCTTTGTTTCAAACTATTTTGAAGCCAACTGTCACCTATTGCACATGAGGTAGGGCCTCAGCCAACACTAGTCTAATAAACAGAATACAGCTTAACCCACAATCTGAGGCTTAGTTCGAAACTTCTGTCTGGTGGCCACTGTCATATTGACACGGTAAGCTTGAAAAGCTATAATATTGCAGGTCTCTCCGTGCAAAGTTGCATCCGTGTCTGCAGTAGTGAATTATGCTATGGGGATTGAAGACATTTCACAACAGAAGCATTTGTGTGCATTTCGTACTGAAACTCGAGGTGTCAGTGGGGTGGCTTCACTGAAGAATCAACAGAAAGCAGACCCTTGAAACCAACAGCACAATATAACTCTGTGTTGTTGGTTGTACTGAAAGGTTCTATTTATGGGCTGGTATACTTTACTTTTTTATAAAGGTCTTAAATTGTAGACTTCTATGAAAAGATGAATTAAAGTGATTTTAGGCAATTCGATTAGGATTAAAATTTCACTGATGTAGTTTTGGAGAACCCAGTTAATAATAAAATTTCCCTTTAAAAGAAATGTGCTTAGGTGAGAAGGACCATGTAACAAGTGTTTCTATTAACGACTTGTAAATTTGAGCCACGCGGAAGCAATCGTCTGCAGAAAAGGAGGGGTGAACAAGAGGCACTGCATGCCTGTCCGGGGCCAGCCCTCCCTCTGCGGCCACCGTGGTCTCTGAGAGTCTCTGCCTCTGTGTCCTCACCTGCTCCTGATACAGGAGGAAGTTAGTTTACATCAGCTGTCTACAATCATAAAGATCTAAACTCCTTATTATAATAAATATTTTATACTATTCCCTGATGTGCACAAATGAAACACAGAAGCACTATAATTTCTTTGTACGCATAATTTAGTGGGTCTCAAAATAATACTCTGTCTATCATATAGGCATAAATAGAGGGAAATTTATTTACAATTAAATGATATGTGTTTTATATAAATTGCCCAAGCATAGATACGCTAGAAGACAAAGTGAAGCAGACAGACACTACACCTACTTATAATGGGTTAAGTTTACATTTGAGAGAAGTGAGTAGTTCAGAAGCCACTCCAGACAAGCATCACACAGAAATGGAAGCCCAGGGATCTGAGAGTGAACGCTAGCATAAAAAAACAATGTTTGGATAAGTAATAATAGACCAGGCTGATTTGTAGGTGATAAGGGAAGGACAAAGTTAGAAAGTATGATACTTCTTTGAAGTTTTATTTGCTGTTCCTTTGTAAAATGTTTATTTAGTCTTGATGATTTCATGGCTTATTTTGAAAAACAAAGTGCTGGCAGACTGAGCAACTTGGTAATTCAAATACCCTGGAGAAGTAAGAGGACTAGAGAGTGCTAGGGGATTTCTGGTTTTTTTTTTCCATTTTTTTTATTGTTGTTCAATTAATATTTTGTTATAGTGTAGTCAGGAGACTTCCTTGAAGAGGGGCGTTTGCACAGAGAACAGAAGGAAGCAAGGAAGGGGATGCAAAACAGAGGAAGACTCTGATGGGGGTGCTGAGAAAGTGCGAGCAGCTGTAAGAAGGTCAGCGCAGGGAAGACTGCAATAGGACACACAGGCCAAAGTAAGAAAGTGCAGACAATGAGGTCAGAGAGAGGGGATCGTGTAGGGACTGGGGAGCCACTGTAAGGACTTATCAGTAACTTTTATCTTGGTAAGATGGGAAGCCCCTGGAGACAGTGACTTGAGTAGTAACATGATAAGACCTAACAAGAGCCTTTCTTTTTTCATTCACTCAGAATGAATGTGTTCCAATCAAATATAGAATGTAAGGGTGTAAGAGAAAAAGTAGGTAGATCAATTAGATCGATTAGAAAGCTATAGAAATTCTTTAGGTGAGGGGTGATGGTGGCCTGGACTTCAGCGGTAGCAGAAGAGGAGCTGGGAGGTGGCTGTATTTTAGATACATGTCTATAAGATAGAGAGTAGGTAGGAGCTGCTGATGAACCGGGTGGGGAAGGAGAAAGGGAAGAGTCATTACCAAAGTCAAGACTTTGCTTGGGTAATCAGAAGAATGGACTAGATACTTACTGAAACGGGAAGGCTTAGTGAGAAGCAGTGCTGTGTTTAAGAGGGAGAACAGGAGATTGCTTTTTGGCACTCCACACTGAGATGCTTTTAGACATGCGTATAGTGACTGCAAGAAGCAATTAGATGGGGAGAATGGAGTTTAGAAAGAGGGTTGGACCAAAGATATACATTTTTGATTTATCAGTATAAAGAAGATACTTAAAGCAATGAAATTGGGTGAGATTATTAAGGGAGTGGATGCAGGGAGAAAAGAGAAATCAGAGGGAGTCCTGAAGTTAATGAAGTGGATCTATTCATGGAGATGGAGAAGGGAAACAGAGAGTAGAAAGGGAATAAAGACAGAGTGGTATCCTGGAATTTAAGGGCAGAAATATGCTTCCAGATCAGCTGTGTTCACGGTTTCTGGTTGATTAAGATGAAGACTGATACAGATGACTGAAATTAGCAACAGGTTTTCGGTGACTTTGATAAAAAAATTTTACAGGGAACAGTGAGGATGAAAACCTTAATTCGGTGAGTTCAAAAGAGAAGCAAGACAGCCAGTGCAGATTCTCTTTTGAAGGGTTTTGCTCAAAGTGATAATAAAGGACTAGAGTGGTGGCCAGAGGAGAAAGAGAGGCCAGGAAGTTCTATAGTTACGTTTTTTTAAGATGCAAGATTACAGAATGTTATATCTAGATGGGAATAATCTTCTTGCACAGTGCTGTCCAATAGAACTCTCAATGACTACAAATGTTCTATTACTTACATCTGTGCTATCCGATACCGTGACTACTAGTAACATGTGGCTATTGAGCACTTGAAATGTAGCTAGTGTGACTGAGGAATTGCATTTTAAATTTTATTTGATTGTGGTTAATTTGAACAGTCACATGTGTTGGTGGTTGCTGAATTGGATAGCAGAGCTCTAGAGAGGAAAGAAAAGTTGGTGAAATAGAACAGGGAAGCCCGGTCACTGGAGTGGTGACCTTGAGTAGCTAAAAGTAAAAGAGATCTCATACGAAGGTAGAGGGCCTCGAAAGGACCTGGGCAGTTGATTCACTCTAACAAGGAATGGCACATGCATTCAGATCCAGGCATGTTCGTAGATGTGGTGGTGAAGGGCTATGGAATTTCTCTTCTGATTGCTTACATGTGTTCAGGGAAATAAAATACGTGTTCAGTAAAACTGTCCATGTCGGGCTAACAATGCACTCTCTCATTTGTGCCTAGAGGAAAACAACAGCCAACTCCACAGGCCTGTTCTTGCATGACTGCAGCCAGTACAGCCTACTTTCCTAATGCCCCACTGACCTACTAACATTCCTGAGGTTCTGAGTGGTGTCATAGATCACTGAAACAATAGCTACCCAGCAGGTTAGATCCCGAAGGCGGAAACATATTTCTACTTCCCTGAGGTGTGGTGTGAGCTCGGTGTAATGATATTTTGAAGGAAGACAAAGACCGTTCTGGGAAAGAAAAAGCCCCTAATTTATTCAGCTCACAACATAATCCTTATAACAAAGGAATATTTTGGACTTTATGAATAGACCCAACCAGCTCTGTGGCCTTTAAGTTTCTTCTGCTCTCCTCTTTTTTGAGCTCCACAACCTGCCTGGGGGATAGCCCCGTGAGCTCATCCTCCGTGTCCTCCTTCCACAACCTTGGCAAGGGGTAAGGCTCTGGAATGCACCTCTGCCAGCTTAATTTCATATCCACTTTCCCAAAGAAATTTCCGTAAAGAACCAGGGACTTTGTTCTATTTTTACTCTTGTATGTTTATTTTCTACAGAGCCCATTATTATCATCACTTGACCAGATAAAGTCATAATAAGTGATAAAAGCACCTTCCTCAGTACATATGTGACAGAGTAGAAGAGGGCCAATGACAGCAGCATGACTCTCCGAACATCCGACTTCAACCAGGGGGGTGGGAAGCAGGTGAAGGTCCCGTTTCTTAACAAGTTCTTTTGTTGAGTGAAATCTAAAAGGACCCTGCCATCTGGTGTTTCTGGTGATAAAATGGCACTCTGGAGCCGTTTATTAAATGTCTATTTTGTGACTACCGTAGGCCAGTACAGCTCACACACACCCATTTTTGAAACAGTTCAGAGTTTGAGCTTTCTGTTTGTTCAAAGAAAAATTTAAAAACAAAAAAGAAATTCAGAAATATCTTAAAAAGTGGACCTCAATATTTCCAATGCACAATACCTGAAAGCAGGGATCAGGTAGACATTTCTAAAATGTCAAAACATTGCCTGAGCTTTCAGGGTAAAGCAGAATGTTTGCTTTTGGCATATTCCTTCATTTTCCTATGTGGTGCACCTTCTAGACAATTAATCTCACTTCTGGCACTTATTTAATATTTTTCTCCTTGGGGTCATTCAGATATTTAGAAAGCAGTCCAAAGAGAAAAGATTAGAATATTAAAATGATACCCTGGTTGACATCTTAAAAAGTTGTTTTATGGGGAAGGGTATATAAACATACTGCTATATTTTATATTTTCTTTTCCTCCTCATTCTTCTTAGTCTTCAGTTTAACAGTTTCCTCCAGTCTACAGGGAAATATGAGATTGTGTGTACTGCAGTGATGGTGGTGAGTAGGAGTCCCTTATGAGGGGGAAAAAAGAGCTGGTGGAAATATGGAGCTTTGAGTTAAGAAAAGAATTAAGAACTTTATGATTTTAAACTAAATTCCAATGTTGGCGCTTCATTGCCAGAAGCAAGACACTTGTGTATAAATGTCTCTGATCATTATTTCTGGAAAATCAATGTACTACTTGGAGTCCAGATTATGAGCTGTCTTGGATTTCTGTCATATCCATATGGTGAAACTACGTGCTAGGAGAGAGGGATATAGAGATAAACAGTCCATGATCCTTGCACTGAAGAAACTCAACATCTAGAATGGAAAATAAAAATACTTTATTACCTATGTTATAAAAGCCAAGTGGTAAGATAATATGCATTTCACATAGAAGGCTTAGAGAAAATTACGAGGGAACTGAAGTATATAGAGATTAAATAGCTAGTCTAAGATCACACAGCACTAGGACTTGAGTTAAGACTTGAACTTACACAGCTTACGAGATAGCTCTTGATATTCTGAAGAATCACAAAAAAAGAAGGACTTCAGGCTAATGAAAGCTCCTGAGGTGAAATCACATTTCACTTAGTCTTGAAGGATGAGCAGTAAGCTATGCATCCTCGGTGAACAAGAAAGAGAAAACAGAAATTGTCAAAGGGCCAAGAATGACCTAGAAACTCTTGATATCTAATAGCTTAAGTCATCTCTTCCTGTTCCATTGGTCAATTATCTATAAATGCATTGGTGTCAACTATTATAGTTAGATAATCAACCACGGAAACAGAAATAGGCTCCTACATGAACACTTAATATAAAAGAGGTAGAATTGCATATCAGTATAGAAAGGTGCTGGGACATTAACTATTGTATGGAAAAAATTAAATTGGACCTTTATTGGGTGTTGTGCTACCTACCTACATTTCCCCTTCAGGATGTCACACTAATTCCCCAGCTGCCAGGAATATTGCTAGCTGTCAGCTCACAGCAGAATCCCTTCTCCACAACTTCCCTAGGCCTAAGAGAGATGTCTTGCTCAAGGCTTTGCCCCCTCCCTGAGAGTAGTCCACCTCCAAAGACTGGTTGATATAGTGGTACAAATCTATCATATGAGGCAACACGGAAAAGACATCCCACTTCATAGTTCCTCATGGGATCTGCTGAGTCTCCGCTGCATGTGCTCCATGGTTCAAGTTCATGTTCAAATTTTTGCTCTGTCCAGTCTTGCTTCCCCCATTGCCTTCTGGGAATTGTTTCTGAGAGCATTTGCCAATAAATCACATGCATGCAAATCACCATCTCAGAGACTGTTTCCCAGGAAGGTCCACCTATGACAGACACCTCACCCACACTATATCCCCAAATCAATTCCAGGTAAATTAGAACAAAGGCACAGGAAGATGACATGATTCGCACAATGCCACACACCTGAATATGAATAGAGCTGGGACTGAAATCTGTGCTGTCTGGCTCAGAGTCTCTGCTCTTAACTATTAATGGCAAAGAAAATAAACCAACTCTGGCTGCACAGAATGTCATGGATGAATCACATGACCACATTGTGGAACAAAAGAATTGAGACACCAAATACGCAAACAGAATGATTCCTTTTATATGAAATACTGAACCAGGCCAAATGAGCTATGTAGTTTAGAAATGCACACAGAAGCGGTGAAGGAATAAAGGAAGAAAGGATGGCAAGGGAAGGATTACTAAAAAAAAAAAAAAAGACAAAAACAAAACAAAGCAAAACAAAAAACCCAGAGGTGGTTACCAGAGGAAGCAGAGAGGGGCTGGGAGTGGGAAGAAGGTTCTGGTAATGTATTATTTCCTGATCTGTGTTGTGATTACACATATGTGAATTTTATAATATTTTAAAACATAGGTATTCATTCTTTTTCACTTATTCTGTGAATGTGACCCATCTCAGAATTTTTTAAATAGAGAGAATAAAGAAAACCATAGTGAGAGGGAGGTGACTGTAGGGGAGAGAGTCATGCGAGGGCTCTGCCAAGGATCAGGGCCAAGGAGCTCAGTGTGTGTACGGTCAATGCACTCATAGAGTCAGCATTAGCCCCAAAATTTGGCAGGAGACTTCCCAAGTTGTCTGGCTTTGGACAAGGAACTCTGGAGCTCTGGTGGTCCAGACAGAGAGGTTGACTCTGCTCTGTCTAAGGAGTCACGCAGAGCCGAATTACCCACCTTGCTCTGTCGTTTTGAGGCCCATGCTTTAGTCTGCCTGAACAACTTTCTCTGCTGCATGCATTTAGGCCCCTCAGAATCATCTTGTCTGAACAAAACTCATCAGCAACAGGATAAGCTTTTAAAATTCATTCCTTTTCCCTTCTGGAATTGAGTTCATACAGGCTGAGATGCTGAAGGGAGACAGACCAATTGTTAACCCCAGTGGTGTGGAAGACTTGATGAGCTTGCAGGTAACACTTCCCTTCAGCCCTGCTCTCTGCTTTCCCTAACTCACTGTGTGAGGAAAATCACACTTTCCCTCACTGTAGTTCAGCAGGCAGAGTTTGGGAGATGAAGGGCTTGTGATGAGGCCAACAGGAAAGCAACCCCTAGAATTCCTGAGAAAAGATAGAAAGGGCCAAAGAGGCTTTGGAATAGAAGAAAATGGTAGGAGGAAGGGGTATGAGCTTCCTCACCCAACTTTAAGGGGATGACTAACTTTAAGGGGATGACCAACTTTAATGGGGTGAACCAAAGGCCAACAACTGTGACTTTGCAACAGTCAGAGTGACCAAGCCAGTGGAGCAGGGCGCAGAAGCCACTTTGGACTGCTGGGCTAGTTCCCCTTTATAGTTTCTTTGCAATTTTTTTAGCTATTTGTCAGAGGCCATGTGGAATAAAGATCGGTTGCCTCTTGTCCTCGATAAGGACACAGTTCCTAGGCTTCACATATATTTCGGTTACTAACTCTGTAAGTGTCAAACATCAAGTTTCTGAGCGGGACTCTGAGAGGCACAGAGAAGATAGTTCCTTCTATCAAAGAGCTCACACTATGGCTGAGGATACAGACAAGTCACTTAGTAAGGATGGTGCCAGGCCTTACTCAGGCTCTGGATTAGACACCAGGAATGAAAGAAAAAAGTACCCATGATCGTTATCCTTAAGGAATTTACCTAGAAGTTAAAAAAGCAATCAAGACAAATCAAGAGTGTTGTGTATAATGTACAACTCTTCGTAGGGATGGGGTAGGAGAGTGTTAGACTTGGAGGAAGATCTGAAAAGGAATTCTAGAATAGTTGAAGTGCTGAGTTTGGAAAAAAAAGAATTATTATAATTATTTTCTATTTTATTATCTTTTTGAAAAAAATGTCTTTCTATTTGTATATATGTTTTCACAGCTTTCATAGTATAGTGTTTTGAACCCAGCAAGTGCATAATAAATAGGGAGAGAACCTTTTGGGGAAAAGACCAAGGTATAGTTTCAGTGGTTAAGGCTTTCAGATGAGACATCTACACAGAGGGTGTAAACATATATTTCTTCCAAGTATGATGTCTTTGGACAATTAATGGAATAACACTTTAGTTTAAGTCATTTTAAGATAGCATAAAACAATGGTGCATGATTAGGAAAAGTGGAGAATCATGAGCTTACCTTTCTTGATTTTGTGGTGGATCCTTGAAAAATTGCAACATGAGGTAAACCCACTGTTTGATGGGTTAGGAACCTAACTCATCACACTAACATTTGTCAAGACACTTAATCTGTTTGGTTTTAAGATAAATCTTTTTTTTTTCATCGTTGAGGCAAAGAACAAACTTACAGTTGTTTACTGAAGAGATTCTAAAGGGTTGGAATGTCAACAGCAGGAAATTCACTTCCCAACATGCGTGGCACTTAAGAGGCATCAAATTGCTCATGAATTAGTAGCTGTCAGCTGTTGTTATTTCCTGGTGGGAGACTCTCACAGTTAGGACAGGAGAAGGCTCAATGCTAAGTGCTGTTCACCACGTGTCTTGGGATAGACATGTTTCTGAAGGTCTGAAGTTTACATCAAACTTATAGGAACAAATGTCATTGAAGTAAAGAGGAATCTGCATGATAGAATAAGGCTGTGGAGTCACATGGTGGTTCTGATCATCTGCTGTGCTTGACCTTTATCTACAATTTCTTTTTAAAAAAGATTTTATTTATTTATTTATTTTTAGAGAGGGGAAGGGAGGGAGAAAGAGAGGGAGAGAAACATCAATGTGTGGTTGCCTCTCATGTGCCCCCCATGGGAGACCCGGCCTACAATTCAAGCATGTGCCCCAAACTGGGAATCGAACCAACAACCTTTTGATTCACAGACATGCACTCAGTCACGGAGCCACATCATCTAGGCCTTTATCTACAAGGTTTTTCTCACATGCACTAACTCAGAAAATGCTGCTCATGGGATGAGGACCACTTGTCATGACTATGACTCAAGAAACTGAAATGCAAGCCAAATAAAATGTTACACAATTTAGGCTGTTCACCTATAGCATATGAAATTTTGAACATCATCATGTGCAGCCTCGGATCTGCCAGCCTTGAGACCACTAAGAGGAACAGAAATGAAGCAAGAGAGGGAACAGCCTGACCTTGACTGCAAAGGGCAACAGGAAGTTGTACACTCAAGGTTACACTGGTTTCCTTCAATTGATGTTGCAGGTCCATGACAAGTTTACACAAATGTGACATGAAAATAATTTCTTGAAGGCAATTTCTTTATACCAAATAGACTATGGGTAATATTAGCTTACTTTAGTGTGTAGCTGTCCCAATTTTTCCACAAGGTAGAGCTAGAAAATGTTTACTTCACAGAAAGGCCAAGACCAAAACCCTACAAAGAAGGGCTGGAAGTGAGAGAGGTCCCGGGGCAGGGTGAGAGCAGGAGGCATTTTTACTGAATGTCTATCCCTTTTTCTCCCATGGCCTACCATCTCAGAGTGGCTAGGGTTCACATAAAGAATAGTAATTAACATCTAAACTTGAGAACAGAGGTGCCTGGCACTTGAGGGAGAAATCACATCACTTTATTCAAGCTCCCACTAAAAAAGAACCCTCTCTCTTCTTGACTAATGGGATCTGAACACTGACTCCCTAAAGTAAAAATACAGTGACCATTAATACATCAGAAGAAAATTTCATTAAAGTAAAATAATATGCTGCCCTGCTGGTGTGGCTCAGTGGATTGAGCCAGTCTGTGAACCAAAAGGTTGCCAGTTTAATTCCTGGTCAGGTCACATGGCTGGGCTGTGGGTCAGGTCCCCCCCAGGGTGGGGGTTTGCAAGAAGCAATTGATTGGTGTTTCTCTTGTGCATTGATATTTCTCTCCCTCTCTTTCTGTCTCCACCTCTCTCTAAAAATAAATAAATAAAATCTTCAGAAAAAAAAAAACAATATCCAGTAAAATGTGACTATATTGCAATAGAATTGTAGCCCTTTGGTCCTACAATTGTTTGTAAAAAGTGTTTCCAGGGTCTCACATACAGTCCCTGAGTACCACCTGCCTCACTGGGTGAACATGCTGCCCCCAAAGACTCTATCTTCCACCTGACTGTCCTCAGCTGGGGGGCTTTACTTTCCCCTGAGTTTTCAGCCACCTAGTTTCACCCATCCAGGGAGCCCTCTTGACAGAGGATGTCGGTCCTCATTGGACTGACTGGGAGAGGTGGTTCTTTTGACATTGACCAAGGGTCTAGACAGAAAGTATCCAAAGATTAAGAATTTATTTCTTATGGACAAGACACCCCATCCCAAATGTCCTGGACTGGTGGAGCATTCTGTGTCCTGAAGTTATCATGTGTAGACTCCAGGGAGGAGTGTTCAGTGACCAACTCTGGGGCCACTTTTATTGTCCCCACCCCATTTCTACCAGAAACACTTTTCCAAGCAATGGCCAAAGAAAGTTGGCATACCCTGGGGTAAGGAGTGTTAAATTATCCTAAATGAAGGTGGAAAGAGGTGCTATTTTACAAATGGAAGGGACCTAAAAATAATCTACCCCAACTCTCTCAATTTTCTGTTGAGCAAAGAGAGGTTCAGCGAAGTCATTCATTTAAAGTTCCTTGCTGGTGGTGATCAAGACCTTGATTTCCACTTCTGGGCACTGTTAATTATGGCATGATGTTTACTATATTACCATTATTACAAGGGCCACAATCAGGTGCATTCGATCCTACAAATGGTTATTGATTCCCCATCACGTGCTACTGCAGCTTATTATATGCTAGTCACAGACCAAGGTGCTGAGTGTACCCATAAAGACCCTGCCCTTTCAGAGCTCACATTTACTGGAAAAAAGATTATTAAAAAAACACTATCTGCGTTATGGTTATGGCCTCTAGTTGTCATACTGAACAATGAAATAACTTTCACAGGAAATGACTGGCTGCAAAGTTGTTGAAAAAGAGTTTGAACACGTTAGTCTTTTGTAATATTCCAATTGAAAACATTTTGGCGATATGAGTACATGCCTCAGGGGAGTTTTCATGTTCTAGGTCTGAGATGTAGTCAAATAATTGTAATAGGAAGTGAGTGAATAACTTAGAAGGCATCCAAGAAGGGCAGTTATTGGAAGAACAGCTCCAGAAAGCCAAAGCAGAAATTTATCCCAAACTGATTGGGAAAAAGTGTTTTATAGTAATTACTTATTTTTTTTCTCGCTAAGGGGTTATATTAGGTCAAAGCTTCCTTTGAATATATTTCTGCATAAAAATTGCCTTTTGTCAAACATTAATTGCCTCATGAAATGCAAGTATAAAGAAGTTGGGAGACTTCCGGCCAAGATGGAGGCGTAGGTAGACACACTGTGCCGCCTCTCACAACCAAAAGAAGGACAACAACAAATTTTAAAACAAAAAACAACCAGAACTAACAGAAAATCGAACCGTATGGAAGTCCGACAACCAAGAAACTAAGAAACTTACATCCAGACCGGTAGGAGGGGCGAAGAGGACTCACGCGGCGGGGCGGCGGCTGGCGGATCCGGGAAAGGCGCGGCTGGCCGGGAGAGGTGGCGGCTGCGGCCCGGGCGTCCCACTCCCTCGTGAGGATAAACGGGGAGGAACGACTCAGGACCGGGACGGACCCCGCAACCCAGAGTTCCGGCTCGGGGAGGTGAAGCCTCAAAGCCTCTGATTGAAAACTCCTGTGGGGGTTGAGGCGGCGGCAGCGGGAGAAACTCCTGGCCTCACGGGAGAGCTTGTTGGAGAGACCCACAGGGTCCTGGAGCATACACAGCCCTCCCACCGGGGATCGGCACTGGAGCCAGCACCAGAGGGGCCCCGTTGGACTGTGGGTAGTGCGGAAAGTGACTGGTAACCGGCAGGGAGCGGAGCAGCCGCCATTGTTCCCTCTCGGACCCCTCCCCCACAAACAGCGTCACAACGCAGCGACGTGGCTGCCCTGCCTTGGTGAACACCTAAGGCTCCGCCCCTTACTACGTAACAGGCGCGCCAAGACAACAAAAATGGCCCAAATGAAAGTACAGATCAAAACTCCAGAAAAAATACAACTAAGCGATGAAGAGATAGCCAACCTATCAGATGCACAGTTCAAAACACTGGTAATCAGGATGCTCACAGACTTGGTTGAATTTGGTCGCAAATTAGATGAACAAATGAAGGATACAATAAGGGAAATGAAGAAAAATGTACAGGGAACCAACAGTGATGGGAAGAAAAACGGGACTCAAAT
>VMDR010021244.1:0-16979 GCA_007922815.1 Macrotus californicus | reverse complement strand
TTATATGAAATATTAAAGGGACTTATCTACGAAAAAGAAGATCAAAAATAGGAACAGTAAAATGACAACAAACTCTCAGCTATTAACAACTGAACCTAAAACAGAAACAAAAACAAACTAAGCAAACAACTAGAACAGGAACAGAATCACAAAAATGGAGATCACATGGAGGGTTATCATCAGGGGGGTGGGTGGGGAGAGAGGGGGAAAAGGTAGAGGGAATAAGAAACATAAATGGTAGGTAGAAGATAGACAGGGGGAGGTTAAAAATAGTATAGGAAATGTAGAAGTCAAAGAACTCATATATATGACATATAGACATGAACTAAAGAGGGGGAGTGTGGGGGGGAAGGAGTATGCAGGGCGGAGGGGGTGGGAAGATGGGACAACTGTAATAGTATAATCAATAAAATATATTTAAAAAAAAAAAGAACTTCCAGGTGACCCAGTCCCCACAATAATCCCTTATAGGTAAACATGGCAAGGACAGGGGGCAGATCAATTCTGTATTTCGTACCTCCTAGCATATGTAGGCTGCATTAGTTGTGAAGACCCACTCCCAAGGTAGAGGACTTCCAAACGCTACTAAAAAGAAATGTGGAGAGAATGTCCTATAGCTAGAAGGAACCTGGCAAAATCAAGGTCCTAAAAGAACAGGCTAGTCTCAAGATATGCTTAGAGGGAATACCAACACTTTTAGAAAAAGGAAAATTTCTGGAAGGCCAGATGGTTAACATAAAGCAATAAGGAGACAAAAAGCAATAGGTCAGTGGGAAAATAGAAAGAATATCCTATCTCAAAGGACTGCAACTAATGAGCTCCAGAGGCATATTGCCTTCTACAAACAGGGCCCAAGGCTAATCTAATCTTCAAGAGAAGCCAGAGATCAAGTTGTTTTCTGACATCTCTCAATTTTTAAATGTTGGTTAAAAAAGCTGACCCAAAACTCATAATTGCCGGTCATACTTGGCTTGTGCCTGCCAATTTCCACCTATGTTTTAGAACATACACTTCTGATTCTTTTGTAATCCATTCTGGTGCAACAGCCTAGGGCAAGGCCGTGGTGCCTGTGACCAGTGGGCATTTTCGTATGGCAACAAGTGGAAAGAAAGGGCTGCTAGAATCACATACTCCCTGTGGCTTATGCACAACAAGAAGCTGAAGGCTGCCAGGGACACTCACCTTAACCTGCAGGATGTCCCCATCAGCACTCCATCCGTGTCCTTGAAGAATGGGTTTGATGCTCAGGGAACAGTAAGTCTCTGCTGGAAGGTTTTAGATGAGTTCCAATATTAATAACTCAAAGTTTAAAAGATGTTCTATCTATAATAAGTAAGAAGGACCAAGTCAAGTGTTTGTGCTCTCTACAATTCTCTATCACTATTGCAAGCCACTCCCTTTGGGGGTAGTGATATAAAGAAGTACAACACGCAACGTGCCCTAGAAGAGATTATGATCTATTTAGGGAGCTTTTTCTTAAAAGAATTAGAAATACCAGAACATGCATCTATATGAATTATATATTATTTAGGTTTTAGACAGTCAATACAGAACAACCCTTTCCTCCTCTACAGGGTTTGGATGCACTTTGGAAAAATAAGGAGACAGGTGGAATGGTGAAAATATCAACTTTCTTAATGTTAAATCACATGATAATAGATATGCTACTAGTATCCCCCAGTTAGATCAATTTATCCCAGAATCACTGGCTCAAGTAGACAACTATGGGCTGCAACTGTAGTGACAAAGCTCACCCCACTAAGCTTACCCACACAGAGCAGAGAGCACCCTCTATGAACTAGCAGATGAGAAAGTGAGAACCTCACTGCGCATGGCTTAGACTTTTCCTTCTCGCCAACTCAACAATCACAAGAGGGGTAACTGAGAAGATGGGGGAAAATAGAAGCGCTCCTGTTTTTAAATCAGGAGGGTAGGCAATAAGTGCTCCCTCTAACACAGACCTGAGGGGGAAGAATCATTTCAGCCAGCAATGGGTTGGGGAGAATTTCAGAGCATAGGTAGATTGTGAGCTAGTTCTCAAGGCATGAGTAGATTCCTTTTTTTTTTTCATAATCATGCTAAAATACACATCACATGAAATTTACCGCCTTAACCATTTTTAAGGGTACGATTCAGTGGCATTATGTACATTCCCATTCTTATGCTACCGTTATGACTACCCATCTCCAGAACACTTGTGATTTCTCGAAGCTGCCACACTGTACCCACTACACAGTACCCCATTCCCTGCTTCCCCCAGACCCTGGCAACCATGATTCTACTTTCTGTCTCCCTGAGTATAACTTTTCTTAGTATCTAATATCAGTGGAATTATACAGTATAATAAACCTTTTGTGACTGGTTTATTTAACTCAGTATAGTGTCCTCAAGGTTGGTCCATGTTGTCATGGGTCAGAATTTACTTCTTTTTTAATGTTGAATAATATTTCATAATATGTGTATACTATTTTTTGTATCCATTTATTTTTTGAAGAATGGCTCAGCTACTTCTACCTTCAGATTATAGCAAATAATGCTGCTATAAATGTTTAAATTTGTTTGTTTGGCTAAGTTTAAAACAGCTTTAATTAATAAATCAGTAACTACATCCCAAAGGCTGCCTATCTTTTTTTCCTCCTTCAGATATGAAAGGAACACCAGACACAGGTTTTCTGAAACAGACATGCCCACAATATGGAAAATGACTAGAAACATTAATGTGACCTTAGAAACACAATGACCTTGGCAATTGTGCCAGAAGTGGGAATTGTGCAAGAAAGGTGATTCTGTGGTGAGAACCACCTACATTTATACTCAACCAGTCAAACCAGAGATCTGTGGCTGTTAAAACAGAGACAGATAGGAGAATTCAGCTGTCTTCCAAAAAATTAAAAAGCATTCAGAGCAAACAACAAAGCAAGCAGCACAGCCAATTTCGAAAGAATTGAATGTAACCACCAATAAAAATAAAAACTTCCACCACTTCAATTTATTAAATGGTCTAAGGAGTATTATAATGAACTTTGCGTTCTGATCATCTGAAGCTAGATTATGGATGGTTTTGTGCTATCGGAAGTAACAATATGCTAAGGCCTTTCACAGGAAATGCCTCGTTGAGGATATACAGGTATATGTACTCTTTCCCTTACCCTTGCCTCCTTCTGGGTGAATCCAGGAGCTTCTGGATAAAATGCCCATGCTGAAGTCTTCAGATACGTTTAATAAGTCATCATGACTCAACTTGGCAAGGCTTTTTCCCCCTTGCTGCTTTTTCACCTCAAACTGTTTTGATTCATTTGTGAGAAATTTACTTTTGCCAATTGAAAAACCCTTTTGTGGCTGCCAGTCACTGATCTCCCCTCTGACACATTCATTCAACCAGACTAAATCCAATATTGACACTTGTATCTAGGGCAAAGGAGGTTGAGCACTGGGAGGAAAAGCATCTCCTGCACCCTGCCAAATGCTGCGCAGCATCTGAATGAGCTACGATGGCTTCCATTCATAGGGGAACTCTGGAGAACACGAGGGGGCTTTGGTCACATCCAGGGGCCATCCTCCTTTACCTAGGCAGCCAAATGGAAGTTGTTTGATGTTATCTATAAGTACCAGGAGCAGCCTAATTTAAATTCTTCCTAGTTCTCAGAAATCATTTTCTAGCACCATCATTTCAAGAAAGTCTCCTGAATTCTTTGACTGGACTTGGCTTTTTCTGGCAGAAAAAATTCACTACTGTAGTCCCTTGAATGTTCTGCCCATTTTTTGAACTAACATTCCCTCTCTTACTCTGGCCTTAAGGAAACAGAGAGGCAAGAAGGTTCTTTTTCTACCAAAACCAGGTAAGATGATTTATTTACTCAGGAGCCTCCCTCTCCCCTCCCCTGCCCAAGGTATATGACTATGTCTTTGTGTATAATGACACACTAGAAAAACAAACGTTTCTCTTTTAGTAAGAAATAAAAATATCTACATAAATTGGATTGCACTGAAAATCAAATGCAAAAGTGTGAATTTGAAATAACTGAAGGACTTGAATGAAAATGGACGTAGGAAAAAGTAAAAGTTCAATTTGCAAGCAAGGGATATGGCCCAGCATTATTTACATTCAATTTTTTAAATGTCTTCCCCCATCATCCACCCTGCCTCATTATTGAGGCATTAGTCTCTTTTCTATGTTTCTTGCAAAGTTAAACAAAAAGAAAAATATTATAGAGAGGGTGCAACCCTTATAGCCTTCTAGTGTTTATTGAACTCAGTGTTTTTTCTTCTTAAATCCAAATAATCTCTGGTAGATCTTATCAGATGGCAATGACACAGAACCACTTGGCCTCTGCCTTTTGAACAATGTATTTCTATACTCTGTTGTTTTAGCTTCCGTGGTAATCTGGTGTTAATTTTGTCTGAGTTGCTGATGGGGTGCAAGTTGGCCCACAAAATTTTAACAGAATATCATTTTATGTCTTTCTGCAGTATTTACATATTCCTATTATTATAAAAATGCCACACTTGAAACTGTGGGACCATAAAACATAGTCACACGTTTTTGAAATGTATTTATACAACAATTTAAATTTCATTTCCAATTCCTTTTAAAAGAAAAGTCATCAGTAAGGACTTCCCCTCTGTTTTGAAACCAAGAGTACTTAATATTTTTTTCCAACAGTTTATGATTTTAGCCTATTTTGAACCTTTCATATTTCATGCTGGTTTTACTGCCTATTAATATTCATGTCAACTTCCCTTTGCTCTTCCATTCAAGCCAACTCCCTACTTCCCTGCCCGCTAGGTTCCTCCTTCCTATCCACCTTTGAGTTGCACTGATTGTCAAGCTCCATTAAGTAAGTTATTATTATGTAAATGTTAGAGCATGCTGCATCAGCTATTCATCACTATGCTACCAACTCCATATATCACAAAAATGGCGGCATATGAAAATTAATAGTGTTTAATAGTGTTTCAGTCTGAAAAGAACCAAAGCTTCAACATTTAGAGCAAAAATTTAATCTCCACTTAGTTTCCCTAAGAATGTAACAGTGGTTTGGGAGTAGAGATCAGAGGTAGGGATCATTGCAGACTCTTAGAGTTAGGAGGGATATTGAATACCTACTAAGCCAACAGTTTGCTACCAGGCTGCTTAATATAGTTTACCAGGCAAATTCATTGACAAAAACTTAAAACTATGACTTTCATATGAATAGTGCATGAGTCTGTGTTAAAAATTATCAAAATGATTGAGTTTAACCATTAAAATGGTAAAGCTGGCTAAAATGAGAATTTTTAAAAAACACATATTCTAGGAGAGACTTTTAATTAAATTTGTTGAATTAGAGAAAAATACTGATTAATGTCTTCAAGGGTAATAAAATATTAAACTTTGGGATTATTTTTTCTTCTGGGCAACAGTTTTTACATCTCTCCCTGGAAAGGTTCACAAATGAACATGTACCACCTAGTGTCTGAACTTGTGTTGAATTCTAACAGCAAAGTCAAACACAGGTCCACTTCCTATAATTAAGTAATATATAGGTAATCCTGTTTTTTATTTTTTAAAAATGCTTCAGTTGTACATTAAAAGAACACGCCTCCCCCTTTTTAATTTTATTGCCAAGCTTTAAATAACATGAATAATAAACTGCAAGTTTATTCAGGCCTGTGGTAGGCCCTCCCCCTGAAGCTGTACATTCCCTAATCTCCAGAACCAGTAGCTATGTTACCTTACATGGCAAAAAGAACTTGCAGGTGTGATTAAACTAAGGGCTTTGAGAAGGGAAACTGGACGGTGAAGGCAGAAAGGACATGCAAGGACAGAGGCCAAGGTTGGGGCTCCTGTTGTAAGAGGGATACCTCCAGGTATCCTAGAGGAACGGCAGAAGGGAGGTCTGGACCGTGGTATGGCACATTAGTCGTCCTGAGCATGAAGCCTGCACCTGCTCACAAGAGTGCAGTGACTCATGCCGTGCCATGTCTCATACAATGTCTTCGTTTACACCATCCAGCCCACATTCCTGAGTCAAGGAAGCAGCACTGAACTACCCTTTGCACAGAGAAGCCTCTGGTTAGACCAAGTTGAGCATCTCCCCCCAGGGGACCCACTCATGAGCCAGCTATTGATCTATGTACGAGATTTGCACATAAAAGTCTGTCTGATTGGGTGAAGCTAATGTTTGGGCCAATCTTTTGGGTTCTCTCTAGAAGATATAGAGTAGAGCAGCCAGGGAGTGAAAATAGAGTTCAGGAGGCATGCAGAGAAATGCAGAAATGTCATAGAGATCCCAGGACCATGAGAGAGTGAAAAGGAAAGCAGCTAACCCCCTAAGGCCATCAGATAACTTCCCAGGACAAGCACCAGATCATTTGCACTTTTATAGTAAGCCTCCTCTTAAGGTAGCCAGACGAAAGCCAGAGCCCCAGAGGAAGAGCAAAGGGAAGCCCTAAAGAAACACAAGCAGGAGGTGTGTGTGCAGAGCAGTGTGTGTGAGGGGGAGGTGGCGTGGGGTGGGGGGTGCTTTTAAGAGAACTTAAAGTACTGATATGAGAAGAATCAAATAGACCCTACTACCTCTAAAATAGCTCATTTTAACTGAGCAATTACTACATACCAGGCACTGCTCTAAGCACTTTACAAATATTTAAAAATTCCTTGAATTCTGTCCTGATCGGTGTGGCTCCATTTGTTGAAACGTAGTCCCCTAACTAAAGGGTTGCGGGTTGATCCCAGTCCAGAGTGGGCACTCGAGCTATCCCCAGTCTGGACTCGTACGATCCTCTGTCTGGAAGGTATGGTCTGGGTGCGTATAATCCTCATTCTGGGAGCGTCGGGGAGGCAACCAATCCATGCTTCTCTCTCATCGATCTTTCTCTTCCTTCCTCTGTCTGAAAAAGCAATGAAAAGAGGTCCTCAGGTGAGGATAATTTTTTTTTAATTTATTGAATTCCCACACAACTCTATGAGATGGCCATTACTGTTACCCGCATCTTACAAAAGAGAAACCTGAGGCAAAGAGAGTGTAGGAATCATGCCCAAGATCACAAAAGAAGTGAGAGAACAAGGATTTGAAGCCAAGTGGGGTAGCTCCAGAGACTATGCCCCTTTCTCAAATGAGGTAAAAAGTAACAATAATGCTTGTTACTGTGAATGTGACCCAATTTTTGCCTCCAGGCTACCACAATCTAATAAAACACAGATTGTATGTGTCACATTTATACTGCAGGATAATTATCTGCTTACCTGTCTGTCTCTCAAGCTTAGAATATATTTTATGTTTGTATCCATAGTTCCTAGGACAGTGGCTGGTATGTACATATCAAGAGCTCAGTAAAAACTTGTGTGGTTTTCCAAGAAAAAAATTATATCTGGCCGAGGTAAGATTACATAAAATCTTCATTGTCGAGCAAGGAATTAGGTTTTGTCCTCCAGCCAGTGGTGTGTGCTGGATGTGTGGGGGGCACGACTGAGAGTGGTGTGTAAGCGAGCAGGAGGGTGGAAAGGCTGGAGACAGGGCTCTTTGGAAAACAATACTTGCCGGGCAAGAATCTGACCAGCAAAAGCAACAGAAATGGGAAGGTTGGCATAGCCGTGCGTGAGAGCACAAGAGGACCATAATTTTACAGGAAACAATATCAGGTCATAAGAGGACCTAATGGCTGCCTCTCAAAGTTATATCTTGAAAGTATTACTAAAGCAAAGAATGACCCCTCCTTAAGAAATGTTTCATCATCAATATTCATAACAGCACAGAGAATGAAACTAAGGGGAAACCAAAACCATAGAAGAAAATGAGTTTGAATAGAAATATTATCTAGAAGAGTTGGATTCTGGACCAATCAGGCAACCGTCAGGAATCAGAATTTACCATCCGTGAGTCCAATAAGAAGACTCTGATGAAAAGACAATTGACAAAGATGTAGTCCCGCTAAGAAGCCATTAACACTCTTAAGATGGAAGAAATATGGGGAAGAAATCTTAGTAAAAACTCAGAACTGGAGAAGCTGTCGCCTCAGCGGGTCACAGCTACTACCAGACACACTGTGCCACAGCTGGAGGAAATGCCCCAGCCTCCCTTTGCTCGGGTCCTCCAGGCTCCAGATGATGCCTTTCAGTGGCTGGACCAACCAGCATCCATTTGGCATAGAGCCAGACAGAGAAGGGCAGACACACAGATCTAGAGGGGCAAGTAGAGAATGTGAAAATGTTTTAGAGTATTTGACAAATTTACTTCACTGATATTTTCCTTTTTAAGTATGTATGTACAGAAACAATAAATGACAAACACAGAAGTCTAAACATACACAAAATGGCTTTTGTAGTAAGTACAGCGTCCAGCAGAAGTAACACCTGCTTGAGTGTGGTTGGTAGGGTAATAATATGGGTGTAATAATTTATAGTTTTAATTTGAACATTTCACCTGAAATGCCATATGGTGTGCTTGAGTGTGATATTGTTATGTTACAGAATTAAATGCTTATGATTTTGTAATAAGAGTTCGTAAGTAATAGGGGCGTTATTTGTGCCAGATCCTGAATAAGACAAAATTCTAAGTAACAAAAACATTGTGTCAGTTTAATTGGCATTGGTTTCTTTCCTAATAGTTTGTAATATACTGATGAGTCATATCATTGATAGCATCTTGCTACTTTTTTAAAAAAGATTACTTGGTAACTAGGGCACATTCCATTGCAAGTAACAGAAAGCTCAGTGCAAAGTAGTAAATGAAGTATTAATTTCTTCCCATTGCTAGAAAGATACTCTCTAGCTGAACTTCAGGGCTGGGTAAATTTGGTGGCTCAATGATGTCATCAAGCACCTGGCTTCTTTCTGGCTCTAGACTGTTTCTGTCTTTTTTGTGTCCCCCTCCCCCGCTCTAGTTTCATTTATATCACATTAATCCTAGAGCTGGCTCCCTTCTTTTTTTTTTTTAAGGTCTATTTTATCCTCATTTGAGAGAGTGGGAAAGGTAGAGAGAGAGAAACATCAATGAGAGAGAGGAACACTGATTGGCTGCCTCCTGCATGCACACCAACCGGGGGCTGAACCTACAACGTGGGAATGTACCCTGATCGGGAATCCAACTGGGTGACCTTTCAGTTATGGGATGATGCTCCCACCAACTGAGCCACACCGGTCAGGGCAGGCTCCTTTTTGTGACTGAAATAAGGCAGAAAACAACCCCGTGAATTATGTCTCTCTCAGTATGCACGGAGAAAGCGAGCTGTTTCTCTGAAAACTCTCTTAGAAGATCTTTTCTAGAACATCTAAAATGCTTCATCTTACATGTCATTGGACCAAGTATCTGCTGCATCACTATGACCAACAATAGAATTACATTGATTAGCAGAGGTTTGAGCCATATGACCTGTATCTAAAGTCAGAATAGTTCATTTGCCTACAGCTAAATGACTATACTAGAGAATTGTGGAGAACAACCCCCCCAAAAGTAATTACCAAAAGGAGGACAAATGAGCGCTCAGGAGGTAAGTGCTCCCTCCACACTACTGTTAAACTAGAAATTTTTCCATTACTCTGAATTGCATAGAAAACACATAACATGTGTGCAATGGTCAAGATTCTTAATAGCAAACAGCAGAATCCACTATGGCTAGTGGGAAAAGAAAAAGTGTTTTATTAAAAAGTATCAGGTATCTACCAGAATCTTCAGAAGGGCCGTAGCTCTCGACCACAGAGCTGTGCCACTGCACCAAGTCACTTGCTGTCGAAACACCCTGTAAATGACATTTGGCAATAAGGTATTGAGAACTGGAAGCTAGAAGGTCTGCCAGCTGCAATCCAAAACTATGGAACACCTTCACTGCATGCTCACCAAGAGATGGGTCTCCAGCGATGCCTCGCTGGCTTCCGTAGCTCACATGGGAAAGTCTGACTGGCAGAGCCCAGGCCACGTGCCTGGAGCCTAGCTTCCAGGGAGTATGGTGATGAGGTACCTGGGAAAGCAGGATTTGGTGTAGGAAGTATTAAAGATAAGAATATTCAGAAGACTTTGAGAAGCCACCAATTCACTCCAACATGCAATACCATTCCCTGCTTGTAGAGGTCCGGGAAAGTGTACTCCAAAGCAACTAAATCAAAGCCCAGAGAAAGAAGAGCTCCTTCATCAAATGACCCACAAAACGCCTCACTCTGCAATGAATCAGGTAGCACTATGAGCAGTGTGTCTCCTAGAAGAAAAGCATGACTATCTATTTTAATCTACATCCCCGTCAAACCCCAAACTCACATCACTATAGGACCAGCATTGATCGCCATCATGACATAAATATTCTCTTATTTTAACAACTGTCCTGTGTATTATTTCTGTATCACTTATATTCTTAGCTCCCTCTGACAAAATATCTTCCATAATATAATACAGACATAAATACCTAATACGAATAGCAAGACAGCCGGCTGGTGTGGCTCAGTGGATTGAGCGAGGGACTGCGAACCAAAGGGTGGCCTGTTTGATTCCCAGTTGGGGCACATGCCTGGGTTGCAGGCCAGGTCCCCAGTAGGGGTCGCATGAGAGGCAACCACACATTGATGTTTCTCTCCCTCTCTTTCTCCTTCCCTTCCCTTCTCTCTAAAAATAAATAAATAAAATCTTAAAAAAAAAAAAAAGAGTAGCAAGGCATATTTAGGGCTCATTTCTCTTTTCTGGTGTGGCATGTTCACTCTTAGGGTTCTAGAAAGTAGATTACATGGATAGGTTCACTGGCATTTTTATAAGAATGAACTAAGGACTTACAAAGCAATGCAATAATGTTAGTTATCATGTATTTGGCACCAACTATATATACCTATATTAGGTGTTCTATAAACATCTAATTTAAACTTCTCAAGAAGAAGGTAGGGGTTATCCCCTTCTCCCAGTGAGGAAACTGAGGCTTAGAGAGATTCTCTTATGTTGCCCTCTGTCACACTATCTGCCTTCTAGAATCTCCCACATAGAAACACAGAGATGGCCTGCCTCAGAGATGAGAGTAGGGTTCTTACATTTCCCAGAACTTTTCTAACGTATGCCTTCAGTAATTGTTTTCTCCCGCACTGAGATACCGTGTCTGGTTTTAATGTGCATCTCAAATAACAGTTTCACCAACCCATCTGGCCTTGGTTTTTTCCAGCCTTCATTAACTCTAATTTCATTATCACCTGTTCTGGTGTGACCCTGAGTTCCCTGCACACTCCTCTCTTTCCTCTTGGGAAATGAATTTCTGTCTCGACATCAGCTCTCCATCCGACTGTGTGAGCCCTGAGGCAACGCTCTCATTTGTATGTGAGTACTGTCCATCTCTCCTGTCATCCCTGCCACCTCCTCAGGCTCTGACTCTTTGGTCATTGCTGGCTGAAGATGAGACTGAGGGGAATTTATCAACCAGCACATTTGTGTGTGTGTGTGTGTGTGTGTGTTTGTGTGCATCACACAGAGAATCCTTATTTCATTTGTAACTTGTGTTTCTGCATCTTATTTAAATCTCCTCTTACCCTTTCCACTTCATTTTATGAATTTGCACATCAGTATCTACGATAACTCATGTATCCTTTGGGAGAAATAATTTTCTCGTTTGGTAACAAATTAGGTGTTGTTTGGCAGCATTATTTGACTTGCTCGGAAAGGCCAAATTTCTCAAAATGGTACGTAAATGGAGTGCTATTTCAGCAATATCAATGGAAAGCTGTCACGTCAAACGGTTAAAAAATACCAACGGCAAGAAAGAAAAAAAAACCCTGCCTCTCCTTCCTCCTCCTTCCCCACCTGAGCCTCCCCTAACACCCCCACCCTGCCAGCCCTCTGCAGCACCAGTGTCCTCTGATTAGAGGCCAGATAAAACAGCAGGGCAGTAATGTTTTATTTCTGCCGGGCTGCCAGTAAGCTCGTGCTAAATCTCTCTATCCCCAGTCTTCCCTCTGCACATAAACATACCTCAAACAAAAAGGGGGCCGAGGAATTGAAGCGTGTGAAGTCAGACATGTGTGTGTGCACGCGTATGTCTACATGTACTGTTTCTGCAATTTTCACTCTTTTACAAATGCAAGGCAGTGTTTTTGTGACCTAATAACATTTTCATAAACCGGCATCCCTAACCACGACTAAACTTAACACGAGGTAATATATGAACCTATGCTGCATAGAGTCTCCATTATTCATTTCTTTTTGAATTTTGCATTTTATTTGCCTGAAGAAGTAAATGTTATTATGACCATGGACTCTTTCCCTTGGTTTTGGTGCGCAAAGGAGGCATTATGAAGGCAAACCAAGAAACAAAGGATAAATTGCCTTATTGATTTTAAAATAAGCAGATAAACAGAAGACTGTGCTACTCTAATCAAGACAGAGGCAAAAACAATCTCCATGTAGCAAAGAGAGAAGTTGTAGCTATTTGGCACATGAAACAGCTGAAACAGAGTCGAATTTCTCAAAGAAAAGTGATGTTCGATAAAATTCCTTCCTGTGACTCATCCTAAGACATTATTTCCCCCCGAGGCCTGGAATGGACTTTCTGAAGGACACGTGCCTGTGATTGATATGGAATTCAGCCTTAGTACACTATTTTTAAAACAGTCGCAATTGTAGCTGCACACGGTCTGTGTATTGCCTTCAGATAAGCAATTGACCATGAAATAATAGTACATGGCTTTTAATATTTACCCTCGGGTTCTGGGTGTGCATACTAAACATACAGTATTTAAAAATATATATGTATACATACAGACACACAAACCAGCACGTTAAGGCTCTCTACATAGAAATGGACTGGCAGCTGCTTGAAATTTCCCCTCTACTCTCCCTAAGGTCTCAGGTGTAGGATTCACGAGCCAATGTCTCAGCTAGAACAGGTGTCTATCGCTGGGTAAATAGCAATTAGGCCCAAATTTCAGACTTTTTTTTCAAATCCCTTTCCGAGGAAAAGCCCAGGAATAAATAGTTGCTGTAACGGCCAGGGGTATTGTGTAGCATTATAGCCTCCAGCTGGTCTATTACATACTATAGACAGGCAAAGAATACGAGCACCTGACAGATGTGTTCTGTTAGCTTCATTAGGAAAGAAACAAAGAAACTCCTCAATTAATAGCAGCGGAGCCAAATGGGGGTGGGGGGAGCTTGAGGGGAGAGGAATCATAGCCTGTTATTTAAACAGAGTCAGGGAGCCTTTCACTAGTGGCTTAATATGATTCATTAATAAAAACAGCTTTTTGAATGCCCAGTTTAAGTCAAAGGAAATCACCAGCATTTTTTTCCCCCAGCAAAGGAAGGGCAAAATGACAAATTGCTGCTGTTAAATTCATTTCATGTGGGGATGGCCTTTCTCAAAGATCTCTTAAACTGCAAGGCTGGGTGTTTGTCACATTAAGTGGCAGAGCAGTTCTCAAAAATCGACTGTGGCACATCAGGGTCTCAGATGAATGGCCAGCAGTGGCCATCCAATAATTTTAGATACCCAGACCAGGAAGCATTTAGTGTTTAAATGAATGAGGATTTTTAAAGTAATGAAATGCAGCTCTACCCTGATGAAAGAAAAATCTGTCCACAAAGTCAGTTTAAATTTTTTTTCTTCTTGGAATGGTTTGAAATACTGGGGAAGCTCTGTATCTGTGGGTTTCATTTCTTGCAGGCAGAAGTCTGGTGATTTCCCCTTTTATATTTCCTTCACTGAAGATATACAGTAAACCTACATAGTGGATAGTACACGGCTGTAAAAGGGGGAGCCATATGAGTATATTATGCAAGGAGTATATGAATTCTGAATGAAAATGATCCTTTTTCTACATGTCAGAATCTGCCGTAATGACTCAGCTTTTATAATAATAATTCTCCAGTTATGACTTTGTTGTGATTTTTTAAAAGAACACTGTTTGCTCTCAGGAGGCTCAAGGAGACAGTCTGAGCCAAGTACTGGACTTATGGACGGAAGACTCAGTTCCCAATCCCTTTCCCTCCGCACCCATCACCACCACTCAATTCACATAGCATGGAATAAAAAGGACTTAGGGGCCAGAATCTTGAGAAATTTGGGGACAATTCTGGCTAATTTTCTGAGGCATAATAAGGTTAAACTATTGTGAATGCATTAACCTGGATAGTTTTGTTTTATATCTTAAGAATTCATGGAGAGTAGGGTTATAACTACCAAGGCACAGTTGACTGGAAAATAGCCACTGGAGCCCTGTAGTAACCTAGGCCAGCAAGGATGTGCTCCAAAATCAGAATTGAATGCTCATCTGTCTAATTGGGGTGTTGTCCCGCCAAAGAAATAGAAATCAAAACATAAATGGTCATGGCCAAATATGATGGGCCAGAGTCTTTGTGATGGAAATGTAATTGTAAACCTTTACGGCCAACTCACACGGTGACGTCTTGATGCTCTTCAATTTTTAAAGCACACTCTTGGCTTCTATTTGTAGTCTTCCCCTCAAATAATAGCTGCAGAACAAGAAGGGCTAATATCTATTCCCAAATGGACAGGAAATGAAAAGGAAAAACAGCAAGCTTTCCTGGAAGCAAAGGCATTTTTCACCCCAAAGTCTCTTCTTACACGGGCAATATTTCACACTCGGCATCAAAGAACTGGAAACAAGGAGGAAAAGAATCAGAATGTAAAACTGTTACATTCAGACCTCAAGTCTTTATGGCTTTTAATCTTTAGAAACTAGTAATAGTTCTAGTAGTAAGTTATCATTTATTGTAACTTCCAGTTTCTTCTCAGAAACTAATGAAAGAAATCTTCGGCATCTTTGGTTGGAAGGTCTTCACAGAACATGGCCTTTCCTACCTAAAATCAGTCCACGTGAGGGTGCAGGAGATGTACAAACCCCCCACCCAACGATGAGGTCAAAACACACAACAACCACTTAGTACATACTGATACATTATAATTTCCACCTACGTGTTTGGATTATAAAATTCCATGTATTTCAGCTCATTTGTAAAAACAGACTTTGGATTTTTATTATTTTTCTTTCTCACTTCAGGGTCAAATGTCACTTTCCCCATTCAGTGTTCAAAAAATCCAGACACACTAGTGCACACTTGGTCACGAACGGTGCCAGGGCACCTCGACCGTTATGCTCGACTCTTCTTTCTACCCTGCACCCGCATCCGTCATATTCTGATATTTCTGCCTCCTGAATGAGACCCGCTCTCTGCTCTTCGTCTACCCCATTACCATTCAGCCCCACATCCTCTCTCCCTTCAACTACTGAAAAAGCCTTTTAGTTGGTCTCTTTGCCCTTGGTATTGAACCCTTCAAACTAGTCACACAACTGCCAGAAGGAGCTTTCGCAAATGAGAATCACGCCCATTATTCCTCGATCCAAAAGTATTCCTTTGGGAATGAATTGCAAAGTATTTAGTGAGACATAAAATGATCAACTGATCTTCTCCTGCCTCCCCCAGGGTGATTAGTTCTGGCAGCTTTTCTGGAGGTTTTGTAGAATGTCCTACATGCATGATCATAACTGTGATTAGCAGCCGCAGGTTATTTGTAGCTACCCTTTGTAAGGCTGAGGGAACCAGCTCCTATTCCACCTTACTGAGAGACCGCTTTTATCATGAGTGGGTGCCTCACAGAAGGTACCCTAAGTACTTAATGCTAATCACAAAGGACCCATATTTGCACTTACCATTTACAAATATTAGATGTTAAATAAATGTATGTCTCTTTTGATGTGTATGTCCTATGGGATATTGTTGGTCTGTTTTTATATTGATTTAACATTTTTATCTCACTGTCTTTATCACGTCATAAGCTCTCTCCAGCCAGGTGTGGTGTCTCTGTAGTTCTCTTTGCTCAGGGCATTTCTGCGCAGGTTCTGTGACAATTATTTCATTACAAGCAGAGAATTGAAAAGTGCAGGGTTTCTGGTTTGATTTCTCTTTCTCTAGAATTAATGTTTGAAAAGAAACTTTAAAAGTAGAGAATATTCTCAGGCAGAAAATATCTTGCTTACTGAAATGTGTGCACACGTGGCCAGCTATGTTTGTTATTTTGAATTTGCTACAAAGGCTATTGAGATAACCTAATTAGGACCATAAGCTGAGGAAGATTTTCATACTGTTTTCCTATTAGTGTTGAGGAAGGATCACATTCTCGCAGATTTCCCTCCATTTGGAAAGTATCCATCTCTCTGGCTGTTCACTGACTCCTGGGGCCAGATGCAGTTAGATCTGCAACAGGCAGGCCCAGACAAATGCGGTCGGAAAGGAGTCGTACAGGGGCAAAGTCTGCACACACTCTGCCACTTACTACCCTGTCTGCTATGGTCGCGAATCACTCCTCACGCAATGCAACTCTTTCTCCCGTCTGTCGGGAAGCCCGCTGGTCTTAACGTTCCACGTTCGTGTCCACAGCGCCTTCTGTTCTCTCCAGTCCTTGAAAGCACACAATCAAATTTTACTAGCATTTGAATTTCTTTAAGAGAAAAAGCAAACTTACAATCATTTTCATCATGTTTGAGGTTTGTATTTGTGATCTCTTCTTCCGTTCTGTCCTTAAGGTCCCATAACTAAAGTCACAAAACGGAGGAAATAATGGACTTTTTTGGTACAGCGTAGAAACCTGTAGGTTGCCAATATTTTCAAAAGAAAAGTAAATAATAATGCCAGGATCCTTTCTTAAAGGGCAACCACAAGAGAGAAGAAACATCTCAGAGAAATGGAATAAATACAACCTTAAAAATTTAAAGCAAACTCCATATGTATACAAAAGGTAAAAAATAGGGTAGAGAAATATTCACAAGAATGACTAAGCACTTACCTTTTCTGTAAAGAAGGTACACTTAAATGGATAAGAAAATATGAGTGTCCTGAGAGCCAAATGGGTCCAGGGCATGAACAAGCAGTTCACAAAAGAAGAAAGCATTCAACCACGGTAATAAAGAAATGTAAATTAATACAGCAAAATATAATTTTTCACTTTTGCAAAACTTTTTGAGTAATACTACTTAACATTAATGGGGTGGAGATGAAATTGAGAACCGATACTTTTAT
>VMDR010021243.1:0-16987 GCA_007922815.1 Macrotus californicus | reverse complement strand
AGATTTAAAGAGAAAGCTTCTTAAACTTCTGTTAAGCTGCAGAGTATTTGTCTCTCTCGTGGGTTTTGCCTTTATGTGACTTGGCAGTTTTAACCATCACAATGCCAAGTTGCTGATAGAAAAAAATAATAGCCATTTAATTATTTTGAAACACAAGTATTATTATGCATTTTTGGCATAGTTCAGGAAGTGAAAGAGAAGAGACCTCAAACACTGATTTGGGAATTCTACAAAAGTACATAGTTTGAAAACAACTTTATATTTCAGATATATTTATCTCTATTAATAATTAGAAGTGTGTCCTATTTATCAAATTTTCAAAAAAATAGGTTTTGCTTGTGGACCCCAAAGAAAGATTCATTTGATGTGAATCCCAAGAAAGAATTTATCTACTGGGATGGACAACCAAGGTCCCAAATTTTATGAACAGTAAGAGTACAGTGGCCATTTGTTGACAGGGGACCATTACTCTCTACATCAGGAAGAACTGCAGACTGAACTCCGGCTTCCTGTAGTATACCCTGCGTCCTTATGCTGTCTGAGACAAGCACTGCAGGGAAATCCTGGTTTTATCTTTCTACCAATGGACTGAGACCTGTCCCACCCAGTCATAACTGCACAATCTGGATACCTCATTTGCATAAAATGGAGCTAATTGAGAGCCTACGTGGGAACTTTCCCCTTTGTCTCTGTGGAACAAAATGTAGGTTTCTGCCCAATTCTCTGTCTCCCAGAATATTTATTGTTCTTTATTTCAGTCTAAAGTTAATTTTGGTTTGCATAATTTAAATTTATTCAATTGCAGTTTACTCAAAAATATGTTTATTGAGCCCTTACTCTCTACTAGTCATTGTTAGAATTTGAGGGGAAAAATCTATCTTCAAAGAGTTTATAGACTCAAGAAAGGGCTAATTACAGTAAATCAATAATATAATAAATGTGATAAATTACAGAGTTTTGTTTAAAGCTCCATGGGAGCACAAATGAGGAGCAATTGAGACTTCCTAGGGGAGATGAAATCAGGGAGAGTGGTATGGTAGAAATGTGATATTGGAAGTGGTCCTTAATAGACAGGAGCAGATTGTAGAGGGTTGACAGAAAACAATCATAAAAAAATTCTTAGGTCTTTCGCTCTCATTCATTTGCAAATAGACAAGCCAAAATAAAGACTGGCACAATGCAAGGGTGTAAGTTCCCTGAGCTTTATCAAATTCTTCATTTGTATGTAGAGTCACTGGGGTTCCCTGTTTCTGACTGTGCTGGGCAGGAGTTCCACTGAAATTAGATTCTTCTGTTTAGCTTAGCTTTTTTAACCTAGCAAGAGCTCACCAACTTGGCTCATAAATTTGGTAATTTATCACTATGCATTACATTTATAAGGTAGACTACTGTGCACTTTATATAACCTCAAGTAACAGAAGTAATTTCTAACAAGTAAACCAGGTATATTAAAATATAAAGTCAGTTGGAAGATGTTTATTAAATAACAAATAAAACAGAATATAATGTTTCATAATTAGTATTCAACTATGTAAGAATATGTAAAGATAATAGAAGGCAGAAAAATAGGATAATAGTGGTTGCCTCTGGCAGGCAGGATCATGATTTTTCGTTTTTGTTTTGTTTTGTTTTTAGAGTATTTCTCTCTTGAAAGTGGGAGTTATTTTGTATCTCCATAAGTTGGTGGTAGTGGCAGAATTTCAGATCCTCAAAGCAGCATGGTTTTAGATCATTTTGCTTTTGCTCATTTTGCAAAGACAAGGTTACTGTCAGTGACTCCTCAGTCAGTTTATTTTTCTTTTCTCCCTGTTTACATCTGAAGCTTAACAGTGTTCCACTTCTTAAAGAGTCGGTTGTTACATATGACTCTAACATTCAGGCCCTGAGCTGGCCTGAAGCTGGGTTAGAAGAAGCAACCGCAACACTTACCTGGTTATGTGGTTATCTAACAAACCCATGGTCATGCTCTGGGGCATCCATTCTACGGCCCTTCTTTCTGCAGTTACACCTGTTACTCTCATTGTGTGTCAACTGCCATGGTGGTCTCTTCTCTCTACCCTCTGCCCACAGGCAGCTCCACAGGCAGGATTCTCCTTCATCCCCAGTCACTTCAGCAAGGTTGACCTGGTATCAGGGAAAGTCTCACTTTATTTACTCTCTTGATGTTTGAAGACTCCTCTGTGAAAGCAGCTGGTTAATGTCTCACCAATGGAAAGGTCATGAAGAGGTAGAACTAGGAGAACCCAGTATTTTGGGATGCATCTTGACACTCCTTGCCACGTTAGAGCCACGTTTTATCTATCAGTCTCCCTACAGAGATGCCAGTCTCCCAGTTTTAGTTCTCTCCCTCTTTGATGGTGCAAACACCATCTGGCCAGTGAGTAGTCTTAGTAGCCAGATTCAGTGGCATCTTTCATTAAATGCTGTAGATGCAATTCTTCAGCTGCATGTGGGTCTTCTCTAGTGTATAGCAAAAACTGACTCGTCCCTCTAAGAACCTATGCTTAAGGATGGGATATAGGGCAGGGGAGAAACAGTACCCATCCACTGCAAGTCAGCTGACTGTTATGAAGGTCTTGCTTTACAATGTTGTTATGTGAAAATGGGGCAGAGACAATGTGTACTGCTGGGGAAGACATTTAGAGAAGCTATTCCCTCCACTACACAGGGCAGAGTGAGGGCAGCCCAACCCAGCAGGACTCATGGAGAGAGACACCAACGATTTCATAACTTGAGTCATCCGTGATGCTCTCTCTCTTTCTCCATATATATGCATACATACATACATATATTTACATATAAATATACATATGTTCATTTATGTATTTAATCTCTTTTTAACACCCAACACCATGCCAATAGAAGAATTATACAATGAGACTATAATTTATGTGATTTTAAAAATCCTCCTCCAAGGATACATTTATTGATTTTTTTTGACAGAGAGGATGAGAGAGAGAAAGAGAGAGAAACATAGATGTGAGAGAGGACATTGAGTGGTTGCCTGTAGTATGCATACCAACTGGGGATTGAACCCGCAGCCTAGGTATGTGTCCTGACCAGGGATCAAACCCACAGCCTTTTGGTGTATGGGACAATGATCCAACCAACTGAACTATCCTGGCCAGGGCTGTAATTTATGTGTTATAAATTAGCTGTCTAGGTAGACGCTCCTATACACATATAATATAAAGCCATAGGAGAGACCCTAAGTGACAAATATGCAGAGTTAAAGAGTGAAAATATGTTTTTGCATTTTTTTTCAGTTTGGGAACACTGATGATAAGGATTGATCATGGGGTGGAAACTTTCATGTGTGAAACATATGTTAAAACAAGTGCCTGGAGGATGGGAATGGAATGATTTATTCAGGAGACCTATATAGTGTTACTGTTGAATGATACATGAGCTGTTAAACATTTTTTCATTCTAATAGATCTGGAAATTTTCAGTACTACAGCCTCACCATTTCCCTCAGTCATGACGGTTTCTGACTATCTTTTCCCATTAACTCATAGTAGTTTCTTTATTTCTATGGGGAGGTTTGCAAATATGACTATTTCTTAAACATTTCTCAACCTTTTGACTGACCACTGATGTTGTTCTTAGGTGGAAAATCCTTCTAACCAACTATATTTATTAATTTCTTTATTGGCCCATAGTTGGAAAGTAAGCAGGTAAAAGAATTCTCTGTTAGTTCAAAAACCTTTATATTTTTAATCTTATGTATTATTGATACCATCAGCTTATAGGAATAATTTTAAAAGCTGGCCTGTGATAAAAGGAAGATACACAGAATATGAGCCTCTGGTCATGGGCATCGACTGCATCTCCGCACTCTCCTGCCCCCTCCATCTCAGCAGGCTGGAGGACTATTTTACTTTCGGGAGCTTACACTAGGGTAGGCTATCACACTGTATGGTACAGCCTCCAGAGGTTAACTGTAGCCCCTTCATGCTCAGTCTTTCCACAGCTTCAGGGTTAGCTGTTCCTGGAGGCTGCCTTTGGAGATGAGTAATAGTATTAGTTGTCCTCACTTAGAGAACAAATCCATCAAGCCTCACATCTCTGTTTATCTCATTTACCACTAGAAGTACAAGCCTTTCCTGCCATTTGTCACCACCTGGAATCCTATCCCTATACCGCTTCGCACAGTCCTGATCTGACCTTCCTTCCAAACTTGTTCCCAAACTCCTACAATGCCTCTGGAACTCCTTCATGCTTGTCTGCAAATTCCCTCTATCCTCATGTTGTCACAACGCATTCTTTGCCTTCCTTGGCTAAACTGAAGCCCAACTATCTTCAGGGGGTACTTGTTTTCTTGCACTCCTCCCAAGTGGGGGCAGGTGTCCCTCGCACATCCCCAGATCTCAGGTCCTGAGAATATCTTCAGCTGGTGTGAACACACAGAAGTCATGGGAGAAGGCACAAAAAGAGACATGAGTAGTTAAAGAATACCATATGATCTCACCTATAAGTGTAACCTATTTAACAAAACAAACAAGCAAACAAAATATAATGGAGACATTGAAGTTAAGAACAAAGTGGATCATCAAGGAACATGTATAAAGGACACATGGACAAAGCCAAAGGTGGGAAGTGGGGATGGGTAGGGGGTGGGGATGGGTGGGGTAAAAACAGAGACAATTGTATTGAACAACAATAAAAAATTTTTAAAAAGATAAAAGATTATCAAATACATACCTTGCTAATATTCTCAAATATTGTTTTATTCGATGTTTGGGTTGGAGCTACATGGCTGTCAATTCTAGACTGAGATCTTTGAAAAATGCTGTAAATGTAGGTATTTGGTGACTATGGATGTTTTACTTTAGCTATCAGGAATATAGGGGGACAGATTTGGCATTTTAGGGTACCAGCTGAAGTACGTGATTTACCATGGAGAGCCGTTTATCTCTGCATGAAGTTGCGCTGAAGGATCTACAGGCAGGTTCGAGATATGGGCATTGTATAGCATCTGGATTCCTTTTTGTCAGGCTTTTGAAACATTTTCAGACTTACTGTCTATCCCTGCTTACTCTGCCAAGGGTGGGAATGTAACTGCTGAGTACACATCAGGATTCTTAAGCGAACTTTTGTTAGAACCAGAAAAGAATTAGTGTGTATATGTGTGTCTGTTTCCCAAAACACAGCATATCAGGGAAAAAAGGCAACGAGCATTTTGATGGACACAATGACTTCAGTGTAGATCAAGGTTCTGCCTATTTTAACAACTTTATCTTCCACAATGCCGTAAAGTCCTACATGTGTTAACATTGTATCATTATTGTATAATTATATTGTTTTTATTTTACAGATGAAACACCATCTTTAAAAACACCATTTTTATTTTCCTATTCTGATAGAGAAGAGAAGGTGACTAGGGCCCCCCAATACATGATTCCATCGTCAGCTCCACATGTAGGACTTGTCTTGGGTTCTTTTGAAATCACAACACATGTCCCCATTTTGACTAGCTTCTGTTCCTGGATCCTGGGAAGGGGACTAAATCCCTGGGATGTCCTGAATAATAAGAGTATCTCTGTTATTAATGAGTCCCCTGTGTCACTCCTGAGTCTATACTAATGAGGTGACTCATGGCTGTCCCCTAGATAGCTTCAGAAAGGAGGCCGGTCATAAGACAATCATAATATTAGAGAGTTGGGACTTTGACCAGCCCAACCTCTAGTGAGGGGAGGAAGACTAGAGATGAATTTCAGTTCTGTGGGCAAGGGTATAATATACCCCAGGAAAGCCTCTGGACTCGAGGCTCAGTGGAGCTTCCTGGCTGGTGAACCCATCAGTGTGCCCGGATGGTAATGCACCCTGAGTCCATGGGTCCAGAGCATGGAAGCTCTATGTTTGGGGCATGCCCAGACCTTGCCCTGTGTGTCTCTTTATTTAGCTGCCCTGAGTTATCCATCTTCATAAAACTAAATATAAGTATAGTGATTTCCTGAATTCTGTGAGTTATTCTAGCACATTATCAGATGTGTGGGAGGCATGGAAACTCCCAGATGTGTGTAGCCAGTTGGTCAGCAGTGTAGGCAGACTGAGGATCACTGGAACCTGTGGCTGGCATCTGAAGCAAAGACCTTCTTGTGAGGGCTGAGACCCCAACATGTGGGGTCTACACTAATTCCACATAATTAGTGCCAGGACTCAATTTCAGTATACTAGTTGATGTTAGATTAGTTGGAGTTGAAACAGAAAACCCCCAAAAGAATGATGTATTATTAAATTACCCACTGACACATCATTTGTTAATTGAGGATAACAAGACACTTAGCAGATACAGCTATTTTCTAAATCTTGGAACTTTGTATCTGTTTTTTACTGAGGTACGTTTTAGCTACAGGACTAACTCTGACTGGGTATAGCTGGGATACTTTCACCTGAACTATTGGGTTGGCCCAAGAGTCAGTTACGTTTTTTTCCATAAATTAAAAGACACATTTTTCATTTTCACCAATTACTTTGTTGATTTGGGTATTTTGTGTATGTCAACTATCTCCTGCTATTGGCTTCTAGTGGGTGGAGGCCAGGGGTGCTGCTATACATCTTCCAGGGCATAAGACAGCTCCACAGCTAAGAATTAGTTGGCCAAAATGTCAATAGTACCAAGAAACTTCACAAACTACTTTTGACACATTCCATCAGTCATAGCACCGTCTCCATACACTGCACAAATCTTTTTTTTTTTGCTTTTCAGTTGTGTTTTTACCTTTCTTGAAATAATAAAGCATAATACTCTAAAAGTGTTACATATCTTCTTTCATCTTCAATATTAAAATGGCTGCACAAAACTCACCAATTTTGATAAGTTTTTTTAAGTGCATGCTGATATGATAGCTGTCACAGTACAGACTAACAAATTGTTTCGAATGAAGTCATAGACAACTAAGCCCTAGTTGTAAGCCAGCTTACAGAAAAATTGTAATGCACTCTTTGGCCAACCCAATAATTCCATGATCAGCCTTATGAATATTACTGGCATCAGGCTAGGTACCCATGTGAACTTGCTGTGGTATTCAGTAACTGAGAAAAGGGGTGCCAATGACAGCTATGGCAATGGCAATGGTCTGGTCCTTGCCATTGCTGGTAATGGAACTGTGACTGATCCTCTTTGCTATACAGATGAGCAAGAATGCTTGAGAAAATAGATACAGACCATACAGTCAGCACTTACATATAGCCTGTCCTTTGGTGGCCTCTTGGTTATGTATTCAAACTCAGTTGAATCACAGGGAACCTGACATAAACTTATCCCCAGAAGAAACATTTGATATCTCTATGCCTCATAGGCTTTTTACTCTATTGTTGATTGCCAAAGAGCCAGTGATTGGCTCATTGCCTATGTTTGCCTTTGGTGTTTTCTTTATGCAAGTTCTTTTTCCTTCTATATTATGGAAAACTCCGTTTACTTTAAAGCAGTTGTTAACCATTTATGAATTGTCCACTAAATAATAATAATAATGGTTTACTTAGTATTTTGCATTTATATTTTATAGTTAGTATATAGTATGAAGGTAATTCTGGGTCATTTACAGAAAGCTTAGAGTTATTTTATTTAGTTTCTATGCTTACTCAATTCAAGAGAGATTCATAAGGGTATAACATTCTGGAAGAGGTGGGGAAGGGGAAATTAGTGATGTCATTGAGGGCAATGTAAGAAACTGGAAAAATTAAAATTGATGTTCTCAATATTTCACCACTTATCCTCCATGAACAAAATTGGGAATGTGATTTAAAACAAACACTCTCCTATCCCTTTAGCCTACAAAAAACCTGTAGCTAAGCAGGAAAATGCAGAGCACTGTGTCGCGTTAAATGGTGTTAAGACCGCATCCACTTGTCACTTCAGCTGTGTGCAAAGATAACCGTAACGCAAAAGTTGTCCCTCCAGGATATCGCACTGTTACTACTACGAATCTTCCTTTCAGACATTTTGGTGGAGACCAGAACTTCTGAGTCATTTGGCATTTATTTGACTTTCATTTCTTTCAACGCAAACACATTTTTCATTACATTCACAATGTAAGTCTTAAAATGACTTGTTTTGTAAATATGTTACTGGTAATTCCTATTGTACAGGTGCAGAGTAGAAACAAGACCTAGTTGAACACTCAGGTTCAGTGGCTGATCTTTGGCACACTTAATAGTGAAATGTACTCTCACTTCTTGCTGGGTGCTGCTTCACTGTTTTGAATGGATGATCTGGGGCAGGGATAGTGTTGAGCAAAGGGAATTAAAATGTAATGAAAACATATGCCAGATGGTTTATAATCGCTTTCTCATTTTATCTTAATAAGTCAACGCTAGATGGTCTTAGCCCCGTGTTATTTGAAAAGAACTTAACTCACTAAATAACTTTCCCAGTGTCATGGAATAACAAAACATAATTCTGGACTCACACATACGCAATTTTTAGTTCAGCATGTGTTGAAGTCTGCTGATCCTCCGCTTCCTCTCCTTTGTTTTCCTCCCTTTCCGACTCTTCTTTTCTTTTACTATGTGTGCATGAAGCCCGTCGAAACCTGCCATTGGTCTCCGATAACCCCAGGAATCAGTGGAAAGGAGATAAATGTACCTGAGACTTCTTAAAGTTCTAATTAAAAGAATTTATCGACATGTTTGATGGTTGGATGTGCATTATGCTACTTTATGCTTCACTAAGCTATTATTTTTGTTTTTATTACTGTACAGCAACTAAGTTGAAATGTAATTAGCAATTCTAGTCACTAATTATCGAATCAGTAGTAATTATTCGTTGGTTGGGTTTTCATGCTGCGTATGATCCAATGTTCCAGTGCTTTTGCTACAACTACAAACTCCATGTGATTTTGTTTATATTAATACAATTATAGTGTTTGGGAAAAGTACTTTGACTTCAACAATCACGAGTTCCAATTATTAATGGTGCCTCCATAAGCTAGTTACCTAATTTTTCTGAGCCTCAGTTACTCCATTTCTAAAATTGGGGAATATTAGTAACACCTGTTAAATAATATTTTTAAAAAGGTAAAATTATGACACTTATAAAAACATAAAATGAACGTGTGTCAAAGGTTTTATTTAGTCATTAATTATTTCGGGAGCCAGGAGGACGTTACAACAGGTTTAAGGGAGAATTTAAAATATCACACAGATATAGGTAATCAAGAATATTTTAATAAATTTACAAATAGGAATGATTGTTGGCTTTTCCCATAAGTGGATGGTGAGGAGTCCTATCCTTCTACTGAGGAATTCATTTGCATGTCTATAGTCAAGAATTATTTCCATTTCACTCAGATCGCTACAATTTACAGAGTTGTAAAAAGCTCAAAGTCAATGGAAGACATAGATATATTAGAATTAGATAACTAGGAAGACTGTGCCCTGGAAAGTGCTTAGTTTTCTACTGAAGACTTCCACTAATCATTTTTGGGACATAGGTGTGTGTGTGTGTGTGTGTGTGTGTGTGTGTGTGTGTGTGTGTGTGTGTGTATACACACACATATATATATCACAATTATTAACAGATCAAAATAAAATTTTATATCAATTTATTCATACTACTATGTTAAAGAAAACAATTACTTGTGACACTTGTTAAAGGATACAAAAGCAAACTTTATTCAGGGAGACTACTATAGTGAGTTTTATAGTAGGGGGAGAAAGGGCTCAACCTGAATACAGGGACAAGTGGATATTTATAGTTAAAAAGCAGAGTAGGAGTCGGTGAATGGAAAATTACTAAGGGGAAACATCAGGGAGAAGGGGGGATTCTGGCTAAACTGACTGTAAGCTGAAGGCAGGCCTTCAATGCAATAAGATATCCAATGTGAAGGATAAGGAAACTGATCAGATATCAAGGGTGAAGAATTTTTGCTAAACTAACCAAGCAGGATTCTTGCTAAAACCGGACTACAACAGGCAAAGGACAGCTCAAGGGCAAATCCTAGTCAAAAAGAAAACTCTGAGGAGGCTGACTAAAGGTTGCTTAAGGAGAGAGTCTTTATGAAATACTAAAATTCAGGCTGATTCATTAGGCTGTTTGCTGATTGAATGTAAAGTCTTTGGCTAAAAGTGGGTCTTGGAATTGCTGAGGAGGAAAACATTTTTTTTCTATCCTTCTAGGTTCTTCTAGTCAGTTTAAGAATTAAATTGACATAAGATTAATAGTTTGATTTTATATGTATGAAATCTCTTGTATGGAAGTTTCATAGATATGAAACCTGAAGAAATGACCAATGCAGGCAGCTTTTATACTTTCTAGACAAAGAAACCATAAATTTGTGAGGAAATGTCAAGATAAGGCTTGGGTTCTTAATTAGTAAAGAAGTAGCAAGATGTATGTATGTAGCCTTCTGAGCCCTGAATTCCCTGACCCTGGTGATAAGGATGTCTCCACCTCCTGGTTTAGGGAGGTTACCTTTCCTGAGATTTATGTATTGTTTTAGGGGACAGAGACAGGAGGGCCAGAATATTCTCCTTGCACCAGCTGTTCCTCAAGTAACTTTAATTCAAAATAATTAATATGCCACTTTGGCATATTTTGGGTCAGCCTACCCTGAGCCCCAATAGAATTAGGAATCGCCATCTAAAGGAGAGTCAGTAAATGACAATTAAAGTGAGCCATTGCTCTGTTTGCAAAGAAATCACTCAAAATGTTAAAAAGCCTGTTAGATTTGGACACCTCTGTCTTTTGCATGAGCACATTAACAGATTTATTAGGGTTATGGCAATTTTTAATAACCAAGAATTTTCTTCCTTTTAATTATAAATTAGAATTGTGAAAGAAAACTATGTGTCTCAAAATAAAGGCTTCCACTCCATTCTGTGACATTTTCTGTCCCAGTTGAAGCCCTGGGTGCTGATTTCCACCGCCCTTTGACTCCTTGCCCTCTGGTTTCTTGTTGGGTTTGGTCAGTTGGAAATAGAGATATTTCTCCCCCGCCCTTTCCTACATGTGGTTCTATGTCCCCTTAATGCCTGCTATGTGTGGTAACACTGTCCTTCGCTTGCTGGCCTCTGCAGGCCTTGTGACAGTGGTCCCTGACTATTGACAGCCCCCAGGTTCGCCACTGTCTCACTGCCCACACCTCTGAAAGTAGTTCCGAATTTCCATGGTTCTAGCTGAGAATGTTTTCTGTTTCTTCCCAAGATTCTAATGAATTCAAGAAAGAATAATAACAATAACCAATTATTGAGAAATAACTGTTCTTTACAGTTATGTACCTTATTATATATTAAATCACTTAATCTTTAAAACTCCATGAAGCAAATATTGCTACTGGCATTTAACAGACAAGGCACAGAGAATGTCAGTGGCTCTCCCGTGGCGCATGTGACTGAAAACAGGAGTGTTGTTAATGGTCGTGCTGTATTTCATAACCAACGTAAGGCTCATGCTGTCTTTCAAATGTATAGTTTCTTTTTCTTTGCATGATGTATTCTTCTCTCCTAAGTATTCCTGAACTTTTGTCATAAATTACTTTATATTTCTTGAATGAGGGTCAAGTATGTGCTGTCTTACCTGTCTTTGATTGCATTAATCATCTCATTTTGTCCTACTTATAATGTTACAAGTTACAGAACTCATAACATTATCACATTTATTATGAGCTAAGAAATCATTAATCATAGATGGTCGTAAAGGCTAGAGAAATTAACAACACAGTTTGGTGGAAATTGTGTTAATCATGTGGAATCTTGAAAATGTCATAAAAATGCTGCTGTCTCTTGCTAGTACAACTCAATAAAATTGTGGTAAAGAAGAGCAAACAAAATTGATTATTCTTTAAAACTAATTTCACCCAACTACATAGTGCAGATATTTACCAGACACTGTTCTAGGTAGTTTATATATGCACCTCATTTAACCTTCCATATGACCTTGCAAGTTATAGAAAGGCATCCACTTCTCATATATGGAAACCAAGCGTCCCTAACATTTTCAAGGTCATGTAACTATTAGGTAGCAGAACTAGAATTTGGACAGCAGTCTGTCTGACTCCAAATACTACTGTTTCCCATTTAAGAAAGAAAAAAAATCATAATAGTCTCATGTGTAGGTTGGTTAGATTACAATTCAGTTACTTAGGAGTAACATGTTGAGTTAGATATACTTGAAGTCTTTGTCCCATAGACACAGGCCAGTCCCATGCAACATGTTTTGTGTGTGTGTGTGTGTGTGTGTGTGTGTGTCCTGTGGAGTTGAGGGCTCTACCCCAGAAAGAGCTTATAAAAACTGTAATATTGAGTATCAGTGGGAGCCATGTAGTTTTACAGGCTTGGATTTATGAACTGTTGGTAGCTCCTTTCAATGTTAACATAAGAAAGAGGCCTCTGATTAGGACTAAAAATATAAAACACACTGGCTTTAAATGCAGTCCTATATTTATCCTGTAGATCTTTATATGGTTTTTTTTTTATCTTGATTGTTTTGAAGTCTAAGGTTTGCTGGTGGCAGTTTACAGCAGTGTGGCAATTGAAACAAGTCAAATAAGCTGGAGAGAAGCCATGTGTCTCTATTTTTTCCCATAAAATGTAAGTGAATTACATAGTGTATTTCATCAGATTTTCTTTCATACTGTTACTTTATAATTAAAAACATATCTGTACATACTATAAAAACTCCCTGCTTTGTATTTTGAAATGAATTTTCAAAAGCTAACCTCTGTTTCCATGGCCACTAACAAATGAATGGCCAAAAAAAAAAAAGTACTCTTGGTGAGGGAATTTACTAGAGTAGAGGGTAATTCATAATCTTTATTTTAAAGCAATATCTTATAACACTGAAAGGTCCTTGGTTATATCTTATTTCTCTTCTTAATTTTTGGGCTGCTCCTGCTTATTTTTTCCATTGGTTTCACCAGATTCTGCTGACTTTAAATGTGGGTGAATCCTGATACTCCATTCTTAGCTCCCTGTTCTTTTTCCCCCCTTTTCCTTAATGCTCTCATCATATCCCCAAATATATACCAACACTGTGCTCTGGGTCTCATCTATAAATTACTGTGATAGGTAGAGGCATCTTTTCAATCAGTGTATCTAAAATGCCACATTCCTTTCCCTCTCTCCAGCCCTGGTTTGATTCTGAATGTTTTGCCCTTGATATCTTATTTTGCTTTGGGCATCCAGACCTGAGAACTTGGGGCCCAACTTATTCTCTTTCTCTCATTCTCTCTTCCACATCATTAGTCATAGCCTGGTAAGTTCTTTATTGTAGTGGTTTATCTCTGCCTTTCCCTCTTTGCATCTTCTGTTTTCATTTAGGTATCCATCACCTGCCAGTGGAAACCAACAACCTTGTATACATGCTACACTATGAGGAGGACATTTTTATTATTATTTTTGGATACTATTTAGTAGTAGAAGCCCTAATTACCTGATCAGGATGACAAATGACCTATTTGTCTCCTACATGGTCTTTCTAGGTTCATTCTCCCTAATCTTACTTCCACTCTTCCCATCATTTGTGATCTCATTGAATTTTATGCATAATGTTCTCTAGTAATTGCCACATAAGTTGTGGTGCTGTGTGTGTCTGGAGGTGGGGGGTGCTTTAAGCTCTCCTGACCAGTGAGCTCTTCAAAGGCAGGGTCATGTCTTACTCACGGTTGCCTCACCAGTATTGAGATCGATGTCTGGTATATAGTAGAGAACTTAAAAATATTTATTTAGTTGAATCTAAAAATGTTGAATTGGATTGAATTTCCCTATAAGAAATATTATCTCTCATGGAAACTTACTAGGCTTTGTGGGCGATTTCCTGGTGTTCAATGCATCAGAGACCACCAGGGTGAAAAGGTGGGCAGAGTCCTAGTTAAGGAGAGACTTTAATGCACAATTTAGCTTTGCTAATTTCCAGAGATGGCATTTTAGAGAGATTGATCTGGCAGTGTTCTGTTAAGTATCCTAGAAGAAAAAATAACTTTAGGAAAGTAAAGATATTGAAGTGATTCTGGTGTGAGGTGTCTCCCGTTTCTTAATGGCAGAAGAAATAGCGATGTATTGATAAAGGGAAGTTGAGTCAAGGGAAGAAAAAAATGTCAAAAGTAGAAAAAGTAAAAGTTAACTCAGACTTGAGGCAGGAGAAATTAGACATAGGAAATTAGAGTTCTCTCTGTATAGATGCTGAAGCATTCACTCTGGTTATAGATGGAATCAACTCTTGATGGTGTAACCCATGGACTTTTGGGACTTTTCAAGCCACTTGAGATCTGCTGCTCCTGGGCCGCAGCTCTTGAGAGAGGTCTGGGGACTGAAATTGGCATATTTTCAGCAGAATGCCTTCCTTCAGCTGTTTTCTCTCCCTTGGGAGAATAAAATAACTTAGAGCATAGTACTTATATTTCCCCAAATGCTAAGGCAGTTAGAAAACAAAACTTCTGTATGAATTCTGCCTTTGGAGTGGCTAGGATATCTCACCTTGTGTTTTTTCAGACATTTAGAAATTGTTGATTTTATGATGTTAGGTTGATAATCTTAAAATTCTTCAGTGAATCTTTTCTAACTTGGTCTGTCCTTGTTGAGTCTCTAGAGGCCACACCATCTTAGAAAGATGATTGAATCTAATTCCAGAGGGTGAGTTAAAGGGATTCACTTTTCAAGGTGTTATATAACTTTAAAGGATTTGTTAGAAAATAGTTTAAGAGCTGTGATATGAGTAAAATTGTGCCAGAATATATCATTCACATTATAACTAGAATTTCAGAGAGAGTGCAATTTTGTTAATAACAAATCTGGTATTCCTTTTGAGGCTCATTTGTTGGGATGGGGGAAAAGGAAGTAGTGAAGAATAAAGTGTGAAATTTAGTGTAAAGCAAGTTTGATGCGGCCATTTATACAATTCAGTTGGATAACGCTTGGTGCCTATGTTGCTATCCTCATTGTTCACTACTCTGTCCCAGACAGTGTTGGTTTTATGGGGGAGGCAAGGAAAGAGTAAATAGTAGGAGACATGTTATTAGGTGGAGGAGAAGATGTAGTCCTTGGGAGTTTCCTGGTCCCTTGTCCTTGTCTTCTGGGATAAGGTCAGCTGTGTGAGTATTGCCCAGACCCCATGATCAAAAGGGCCCATGCTTAGTTTAATGCTTTACTGGTCCTAATTTTAACTTCTTAATAATTTTGCCTTTTAGTTTATGTTTTGAAAGCAAATTTATATGGGATAATGGAGCAAATTTTTATGGAACAATAAGAGTGCTAGTGGGCTTATATATTAGTTTGTAGACTGCATAATACATTATCACAAACGCAGTGGTATAAAAAAGCACACATTTTTATCTAACAGTATCTGTAGGTCAAGTCTGGGCATTGTTACATTGGGTTCTCTGTTTAGGGGCACCCACGGCTGTGTTCAAGGTGGGCTGGCTGCATTCTCATTTAGAGGCTTGATGAGGAAATGATCTGCTTTCAAGCTCCCTCAGATTGTTGGCAACATTCATTTTCTTGTGACAATAGAATTCACGGCAGCTCACTTCTTCAAAGCCCCAGAACAACGGAGAAAGAGAGTAGAAGAGAGAGAGGGAGAGGGAGAGGAGGAGAGAGGGAAAGAGAGGGAGGCGGAGGCAGAGAAACATTCTGCTATTGCTTAGAGTTTCTGACTTCTAAACCCTCTTTTGAAAGCTTTGTCTGATTAAGTCAGGCCCACCTAGGATAAACAGCCTTTTGATTAACTTAAAGTCAACTGATTTGGGATGTTAATTACATCTGTAAAGCCCCTTTCCCTTTGTCATTTAATATAACATACTCATGGGAGTGATATTCTGTCACACTCACATGCCCCACCTTATTCAAGTAAGGGAATTATACAGGGTATGTGCAGCCAGGAGCAGCTCATCTGAATATTCTACCCACCATCTATGATGTGAAGAAGTTCAGCAAGATTCAAAGTGAGTACACAGTAATCATCTCACATTGGCAACTGAGAGAGCCGACATGCTAACAGCCCCAAGAGGCATACTTTCTTTTCAAACCAGAACTTTCCCTGATTGTGGAAATAATTCAATTGGTGGATTCTCAGAAACACAAACAACCAAGGAACTCTATCATGTCTTTTCTTCCTCATGTTTTTTCCCTGCATTAGCCAACTGCTTTTATAGGAAGCGGTAAGAAAGAAAGAAAAGAACAGATAGTGAAACTCATGATTTCTTTTCCTTTTAGTTCTTCCTTATTCATTAATATACCACAGCTAAAGAATGTTGGTACAGTGTGCATATTTCAAAAATTTGTGTCAATTTTGTGCAGATTTTCCACTGTTCTTGTGAGAATGTAATGAATATTCATACACAAGCTATGTAAAATATAATTCTGTAATTTTGTAATTCCACATGTGAGTTAAATGTTCTAGTATTTGCATTTAAGACTGCATTGCAAAATATAAAAATAATGGTAAAATTTATACTAATAATTTACATTTAAAATTTTCCTTATTTAGAATAACATTACATAGCAAAGAAAAGCATCATCACAAATGGAGAGAGAATGGGAAAGGAAGGAGTTTTATATTGCAATCCTTGTAACAACACTTTTTTTCCAGCATTTTGAGACCCACATTTTTATTTTTCACTGGGCCTTCCAAATTTTACAGCAGTCCTGCATTTGCTTGTTGGCTGCTGGGAGCTCTGCTAGCCACCAGAAACATCTGTGACTCGTGGATTGCTGGTATAATTTTTTGGCTTATGTCACACTCTGAGTGGGATTTCCTGGTTAATCTTGCTTCAACTCAGCTTATTCTGGTGTTATAAGCTCTTCTGATACTGGGCTGTGATTCTTTTCACATGCAGAATCTCTGTCTGCCTTTATTGTTATCATCATTTATCCAACCAGTTTCTCTTCCCAGTTCTCTTTTACATCTCGCTTACTTGTGTGTTTTTGGACCAATACGCTACAGCGTTCCCTCTATGGCTTATAGTGTTTTTTAATATCTAATAAATTAAGTGGCCCATGTGCATTTTTATGGTTGCCTTTGCTATTTCTGGACTTTATTCCTCAGCAT
>VMDR010021242.1:0-16975 GCA_007922815.1 Macrotus californicus | reverse complement strand
CTTTAGGAGACACATCATTGAAGATGTTGCTGCAAGGAATATCTGATATTTTTCTGCCAGTGTTTTCCTCTAGGACTTTTATGGTGTCATGGTGTATATTTAAGTCTTTTATCCACCTTGAATTTATTTTTGTGTATGGTGTAAGTTGGTGGTCTGGTTTCATTTTTTTGCAAGTAGCTGTCCAAATCTCCCAACACCATTTGTTGAAGAGGCTATTTTTACTCCATTTTATGCTTCTTCCCCCTTTGTCGAATATTAATTGACCATAGAGACTTGGGTTTATTTCTGGGCTCTCTGTTGTGTTCCATTGGTCTATATGTCTGTTCTAATACCACTTACTTTAAATGGCCATGAATACCCCTGTAGTTCCCTATAATAGATTCAAGTACTTCCCTTTCATGCCATTACAGCTTAAAATAATGTGCTTATTGGTGTGTTTGCATAACATTAGCCTCCTCTGTTAGATTTATGTATATGATTCATGAAAGCAGAGACTTGGACTCTTTTAACTACTGTATATATACTGCCTGAAATAGACTAAACCCTCAAGATACTTATAACTTGAGTAAAGAAATGAATAAAAGCATGGAGAGGGAGCTTATCACTTTGGCCTAAACGTCTCAGGTTCTCCTGAGCAGCCTGCAGCCTGCTGATGTGGTGGCAGCAGTGAGAGTTAGACCTCTACAGAGAAGACCAGGTCAGGGATTATAGCCACAGTTGTCTGTATCCTAGTGCATCCCTTGCACCTCTTCCAGGTCCTAAACTAACTGAGTGTTCAGATTCCATGTGAGTGCTGCCGGTGCTGTGTCTCCACACAGTGGAACTTGGAGCTGCTGAGCTAGTGCCTGCTTTATTCAGTTCACACCCTGACTGATCTGTGAGGCATTGTTTGGCATGTTCAGTGTTCTTTAAAAATCTACCTGCAAAGAACACTGCACAGGAATCCTGAGCTATTGAGCAGGGTACAGCTTTTGATTTGCTTATTACAGAAGATGAAACTAAAAGATAGAAGTGTGCACAGGGACTAAGGAGATGGAGGAGCCTGCTGGGACAGGGGACCCACAACTAACAGGTAGGCTTACCCTTTACAGTGCTGCCAAACCCCTCTCTCAAGTATAAATATGCTGCTGTTTTTTTCCTGCTCAGAGCCTGTCAGAGGTTCCCATGGCCCTCAGCAGAAGTTCTCAGTTGCTGCCTTGAGCCACACCAGTATGTCACCACCACCTCTGAGATGTGCTAAAGTGCTTCATTATTAACAGAAATTAAAATTTAAAAACAGGTTTTTTAATACAGTAGAGCAGCTAATTCTAAGAGACTGTGACTCTCACTGTTTTTTTCTTTTTTTTATTGTTGTTCAAGTACAATTGTTTCCATTTTCCCCCCACCACTTTTCCCCACCCCAGCCATCCCCACCTCCCACCCTTGATCCTACCCCCCTTTGACATTGTCCCTGTGTCCTTTACACATGTTCCTTGACAGCCCTTCCTCCTTTTCCCCCATTATCCCTTCCCACCTCCCCTCTGGTTACTGTCAGTTTGTTCTTAATTTCAATGTCTCTGGTTATACTTGTTTTTAAGTAGGAGAGAAAGCAGAGACTACCCTGAAGGGACAGCACACTGCACCTGTCCCCAGAATGACCAGGGAAAGCACAGTATGTGTGGCCACAGTTCTCATGGTGGGGTTGCAAATGTGGCCAGACCACAGACTGAGATGGTGAAACTACAGGTCCTCAGCATGGACACAAAAATCCTCTTGGCTCCAGCACCAACCATTTCACACTTTTCTCCTGCCATTCTAGAAAAATACATTCTTCTAGTGCTCCACGTATCCCTTCCCCTACTGCTTTGCTTCTGTTGTCTCTGACATTCAGAAAGCTCTTCTCTTCACTGGCTTACACTTCAGGACTCAATCACAGAGGAGTCCTGGAATAGCTTTGTCTGAGCTTCTCCCTCTCCTTGAACTACAGATTCTTCTCTGAAATGTCCACTCACTCTTTCCCATTTCTCTGTTGGCTCCTCTTCTTTAATATAAGCTGTTGATTTTGGAGTACCCTGGAGCTCACCCTTGAGCCCTCTTCTCTAGCTGCACTTCTGGCCTGTCCCTAGGTATCCCCATGTCTTAGCTGTCTCCTCAACTGGTAACTCCCAAATGTAAATCTATAACCTTGAACATTCTCTGAAGGTCTCCTTTCCAGAATGGTAGCCACTAGCCACACTGAGCACTTGAAATGGTGCTAGTTTGAATTGTGGTGAAAGTGGAAACTATGTAACAAAAAGTAAAGTATCTCACTAATTTATATTGATTGCATCTTGAAATTATAATATTTTGTATAATTGGATTAAATAAAATATATTTTAAAATTAATTTCACATGTTTGCATTTTAACTTTTTAATGTGGCTTCCAGTGAATTTTAAAACCACCCAAGTGGCTCCCATTTGTGGCTCACTTTGTATTTTAATTAGACAGCACTGCTTAGACCACCAGACTCTTACCTGCCTCTGTCTACCTGACATCTGCACCAAATCATCCAGGAGAAACTCACATTTAATAGGAACTTGATTCCCCCCTCACTACCCCTTGAACAAATGTTTTTTCTCCCAGAGTTGTCCACTTCTCAGTAAATGGCTCCATGTTTTTCCCAGTTGCTTAATTAAAAGCCTAAGAATTAATTTTTGAGTTCTCTCTCTTTTTGCTTCTTATGTCCAATTAATTTGCAAGTCCTGGTGATTCTACCTCCAAAATATGTCCTCAGCCTGAATGTTTTTCTCCTGTTCCACCACTACAAACCACAGCAGGATGCTGCTCACCTGGGTCTGGTTTCTTCCCATGCCCCTCACTACCCATCTTTATCCAGCAGCCATAGTAGCCTTTTTCCAACACTAATAAGGCCAAAATTGATGAATATCTTCAATATATTCCAGTGACTTAAAATTCAAACCCTCATCACAATCTACAAAGCCCTATAAGGCCTTTTATGATCTGGCCCCTGACCCCTCTTTGACCTTCATGCCCTCCCCTCCTCCACCTGGGTATTTCTCACATTCGTATCAAGATCATTCTGTCTTGTGGCCTTTGTACCTGCTATTCTTTCTGCCTGAAGTAGTCTCCTTGCTTCTTTTCAACATTCATAAGTCTTCTTGATGGGAAGTCTCCTGCACCTTCATCTAAGATAGACCGACCCCAGGCTCTCTAGCACAGCACCCAGTTCTCACCTTGTTAGCCATGATCACTCTCTGAAGTTGTCTTATCGGTCATGATCCTACATTGGACTCTGGTGCATGTAATTGTCATTATCCCAGGTTTTGCCATCATCCTGGGTGATGTCAGCACCACATGAATGGCCACATAATGACCTTTACTCACTTTTTTGACTTCCTCATTTCCGGTGGTCTTTTCTTCCTCTACCCTCTACTTTGTCAACTCAATGTTATCTCAGTTATCTTCATTTTCCTGTTGCCCATGTCCTCACCTAAAGGCTGAAACCCTGTCTTCCATATGTAGTGCTGTGCTTCCAGGTCATGGAGAAGTTCCTAATCAAATGAGATACTCAGGAATGTTTGTTGAATGAATAAATGCACACAGAAATGCCACACATCCTCCTTTGAAACTCTCTCCCCAAAATGTGCCCCCATCCTGGAAATTTCCATTATATATATTTTTTACTTACCTATCTCCCCAGCTAGACAATGAAGTAAAAGGCTAGGGCTGGTTTATATTTATTTTATCTCTTAGCACCAATCACAAGGACAGACACACAAAGGTGTTTGGTGAGTTGATGATGAATACAGTTAACTACTGGTATCTCTTGGCTCAGCCACATTTCTCAGAGCTGATGAGTTGCTACAAGACACACTCACTTCAGGCTTTCCACAATGGTCAAAGTTGACACTGTTAGGGGTGTTTGCAGGCTATTAGCAACCTTCTTCTCTCTAGTGTGCCCCTATGTGTATGCAGAAGCAAGTAAAGCCTCAATGGGAAAGAAAAGGACAGAGTAAATGTTCAGACAGGAGCAGCTGCATGTCTCATACCTTTTTACCTCCTTGGTCAACTCTACCTGAAAACCAGCTGCATTCCTGTCCCTGGAGTCTAAGAAGTAGATGTTTCCTTACAATAAATTATCTTTCTTGTTCAAATCAGGTCTAGTAGATAGGGCTATTTGCTCTGCTCTTTGCAATCAAGAATCCTCATAAAAGCAGTCTCTACAGAAAGAGAATTCTAGCAGCCTCTGCTCCCTGTGCTATTCAAGGTCTCAGGTTTGCAAAATAAAACATAAGCCTTAGAAAATGAGTAGTTTCTCCTTGCAAAAAGAGTGGATCCAGCCACTGAAGACTGGTAGCTGTCTACCTCTTCCTTTGCCCAATTCTATGACCCAGGACAAAGGACCAATCTCTTGGGCCTTCAGGCACATTTATGTTAAAAATTCAGATATATTTTGGTTTACACAGCAGATGGTTCCTAAAAACTGAATAAATCACTTTTTAAAAAAAGTTGAATCTCTTTTTCCCACTCACTATGGCTATCTGTTCAGGATGCTCTCTCTTCCTTTTAGATTTACTCCCAACTGGCAGCAGTAAACTATAACCCTAGCTCCACATCCCTCTCCTTCTTAAGGAGTTCATCAGTCAATCAGCAAAATTTTCATTCAGATCCTGATACCTGTAAGAAATTCTTGATGATCAATAAATAGAATAGGGAATGCAATGAATGCACCCAGCAACTTGCTATCTGTGATCATCTATAAAACCATGTGAATAGCCACCCTCTTACTTATCTCTTTGGTAAATTCAGGGTTTCTTCTATCAGGTTTTTCCAAAGAAGTGCCCATGTGTATTGAGCAGCTTATCTAGGTTGCCATAGAACTGGACAGTCCTAAAAGAATGTTTAGAAATGTAGGTGTTTTTATAAATCCTCAATAACAGAAATTGTAATTGTCTGCAGCCATAATTGAGAGTATGGTGTGTTTCAAGATCTAAGCACAAATAACTTACCAATCTGCAGCTCTTCACAAAGCAGGAACAAAGTAGGAAAAATTTAATAACTTGCTTTAAAAACAAGCATGTCAGGCCAACATAATTTTCCTTTGTGACAGAAGGGAGACCCCTACAACTGAAGGGACCCCAGGTCTACCACCAACGTCTCTATGGTCTGGACTTCTCCTAGGTCCTGTCTTGTTTTCTGTGACATCCAAGAGACTTTATGACCTACCTTAGCAGACCCTACACAGCTTCAGAGGAAAATATCTGAATAATTCTTAGTTATTTATAATCTACCTGCTCTCACAAAGGATTCTGAGGCACATTACAAAAGGTTGTGCAGCATCAAAACATAAATATTGAAAAATTTAAAACTCATAACAAATTGGAACAAAAGGCTTAACTGAGAACATGTTTTTGCAAGTAGTAGAAATAAATGCAAGCTAGTTTTATTTAAAAAATTGGAGGCAGTTGCAATAAAAACTCAAGATTTAATCTGTGGAACCCAAAATCAAGAAATTAACATGGTCCCAGGAAAAACAGTACCTGCAACAAGTCTTCTTTCTGGATCATAGCAAGTACCAGCTGCTTGTCCTTCAGTTCTGTTTATCTCTGTGTACCTGTTTCTCTCTGTTTTCTCATAAAGCTGGCTTTCCTGCTCCCCATCCACATAGTTACCTAGGCATCAAAGTCTACTTTATTTAGAGCTCAAGCCACCTTGAGAGATGCTGACACTCTCTTGTTTCAACCCCAAATTCCCAGGAAGATATAATCTTTAACCCCACTTGTCACAGATGGCTGCCACTTACCCATTAATTAGTTGAGAGTAGAGGTAGGCTTCTTAGCTCAGGCTGCCATGAAAAAAATGGCATAGACTGGGTGGCTTAAATGCAAGAATTTGTTTTCTCATAGTTCTAGAGGCTGAAAGCCCAAGGCCTTGGTCAGTGTCTGCTGAGGGCTCTCTCTTTAAGTTTTCAGATGGCCCTCTTCTCCCTGTGTCCTACATGGCCTTTTCTTGGTGCATGTGAGTGGAGAAAGAGAAGAAACTTTCTGGTGCCTCTTCTTATAAGGACACTAATCTCATCATGAGAATCCCATACTCATGACCTTTTCTAATCTAAAAGCCTCTACCTTTCAAAAGCCTCATCCTCAAATACCAGCATATTGCCATGAGGGGTAGGGCTTCAACATATGAATTGGCAGTGGGGCACAATCCAGTCCATAGCAGTGGGTAACAAGGTAGTCACTTAAGGTCCACTGTCAGGTGTGAGGAGGAACAGCTAATGTGAACTAGGATGAAAGTTTCAAATACAACCATTATAAACATTAAAATAATATAGTTAAAGGGAGAGTTAGTATAGAAACAGACAATGCTGCTTCTTCCTTCCATCCCTTGCTAGAGGGAGAACACAAACTGGTTCTGAGCTTCCAAACTGCCAAAGTGCATTGAAAAACTGAGTGCCACAAGCTTCCTGATGTGGCTAATACAAAACAAACCACACTTCTTGTGAATCTCAGACTGATCCAGTCATGCGATCTGAGAAAAATTTCTCCTCTGACTTTACATTGAGAAGACCCCAGGTGGCATACATGTCAATATTCTCAGGGCATGCCTATGATGTGTGCAATTATAATCCTTCCTATAATCTCTTATGACTCTCTATGAAGGCTGAAGGCTAAATGCCAAACCTGAAACCAACAGTGTTCTAGAAAAAAAAATCTGTTATTATCCACATTGTACAGGTAAGAAACCTGAGTCGGGGTGCCAATTAACTCTCCCCAGGTCATGTGTGTAATAAGTAGCAACAATGAAATTAAAGTCCCTACACATTGACATGAGAGAGTGCATGCCTAATAAGCTCCACAAAAGCAAAAGAATGTCCTGATTAGAATGTTCAGAAAGTGAAAGTTGGGTTGTGTTCATCCTCATGAGGCCTTTTCTTGTGACATGATGACAGAGTAAAGTAGAGCTGGGATACAGGGACCAGAAGGGCCTAGGACCAAAAATAGCAATGGGACTGGCTGGACACAGAAAATACAGGAGCTGTGGAATAAATTCTCTCTCACAATAAAGATCTGTTACAGATATGCAAGCAAGACAATAGACCAGAAAGATTCCAGGTTTCAGGACTGGGATTGGATTAGGCCAGACTTGCAGGCTGCCAATGTCATAGTCAGAATCAAAACCAAGCCATGTGAACGGGCCATGAGTGAGAAGTGCTTGGTTAGAGAGGCAGAGGCCAGATACCAAGACCCAAGACTGGAAATATAAACCCCAGAACCCAGCAAACAGGTTCTGGAGAGTACAAGGAAACAGAGTCTAGAGGGAGTTTCTGATGTGTGGGAACAAGCTGTTGGCACTGTCAACAGAGTGCCTTTAAGACTGCCTGCATTTGCAGAGGTCTCACAGCAGAAATCTTCAATGGCCAAGACTCAGCACTGAGGAAGCATAGCAGCATGACACAGGACTTTGAGCACATGTCTTGGAAGTGCATTTTATGCCTATGGTAGGAACTAAAACTAGTAGGACATAAGGCAGATGCCAGGACTACAGAAACTCTACCCTGGGCAAATTGCTCAGAAAGACAGGCTCTCAGGAACGGGAGGACATTCAAGTATCAGAGCCTGAGTATTGACTGATGTCAATGACAGGGATGATGCAGTGGATTAAACAGCTGTTGCCACAGAGATACAACCAAACTCCAAACTCCAGTACCTGTGAATTTGGAATAAAGGCTTTGGAAATGGAGTTTTTGCAGGTAGAATGAAGAATCTCTAGATGAGATCATCGTGGGTTTAAGGTTAAATTCAATGACTAGTGTCCTTATATAAAGAGAAAGAAAGGGAGATTTGACACACACAGTAACACAGAGGAGTAGGCACATGAATGGAAGCAGATATGGGAGTTATGTGGCTATAGATCCAGCAAAGCCAAGGATTACCAGTAGTCACCAGGAGGCATGAGTGAGGTATGGACTGGCTTCTCCAGAAGGAAGCAACCTTGTAAATGTCTTAATATAGGACTTCTGGCCTCCACAACTGTGAAAGAATAAATTTCCCTTGTTTTAATCCACTCAGTTTGTGATACTGTTGTGCAGTCCTAGGAAGATAATACAAATGGTAATTTATTTCATCTTATGGGTCAGTTTTGTCAATTGATAGTGACTGGAGTATTCTGTTAAGAATTCTGAGGCTATTCATGATCCATAGTGCAACGTGTAGTGAGGGATTGGTGATCCCTGCTGTGGGTGCAGAATGGGGATGGTAGCACATGAATCATCTGATTGCCCTCCCTAGCCTAATATATACAGGGTACTCAGCACTAAAAATAAAAAGATAATATGGTTCTTGTCCTCAACATCATCATAGCCTAGCACCAGGACTCAGTCAGATCATGGTTTACTTGATCTTCCTTCTGAACAAGGTCAAGATCAATCACAAAAGCTTCTACAGAATAGAGTTGTCGGATAGAAATGCTCACAAAACATAACACATATGAAGAGAAAAGCAAGTCAGATGTTCTACTTGATGTCAAATTCGACTGTGGTCAAGGAAACTTAAAACTTAATGTGTGGATATGTGGTCTTTACTGTATATAAGTATAGTTATTTTTTTTAGAAAAACCCTCAAAGGTGAAGGTCATCATCAAATATTTGAATACCCTTTTATATAACCCTATGCCATCTTCCAGGGTAACAGGACCTATAAACTTATTCTTCAGTGGATGAAAGAGGAGTCTCTTTGATGACTCCACCAAGACCCTTGGGTGTGAAATGGAGTGTAGCATCCTCATCTGTAACCATGTTATAGCACCATACAGTCCTCTTTTATTTTTCCCCCTTCAAGGCAGCTCTGCCCCTTCTTTGCCATCTCCCTTGTCCAAGCACTTAATCTCTCTCTCTCTCTCTTTACTTTATATTCTAAGAAATTCATTCTTAGAGCATCATACCTTCCCTTGCCATTTCCCAGAAGGACAAATGCAGATGAGAGACATCATGTTTTCCATAAATTCTCACATCTCTGGACTTTTCCTCCCACTGATTCCTCTGCCTGAAATTTACTTTCCTCTACCACCCTTCAGCTTATGGTAAAATTACTCACTCTTCAACGTTCAGCCCACATAAGTATCTCTTCTGGAACACCCTGTTCACCTTCTCCCATAAGAATTAATTAATCACTCCTCTTTGCCATCACGCAGACGTTCCTCTACTTCAGATATAGCACAATACATTGTATTGCAGATTCTTGTCTTTGCATCTGTGTTTTCTACTGAGCAATTAGATCCCTGGGAAATGTGTCTTGTTTAACTGTCAACTTATTTCCAGCAATGTCTCTCAAATAAAGAATGTTTTATAATGCTAAACATTCAATGGTTATAAAAAGTTGAACAAATGTGTGAATAAATGCTTTAAGGACAGCTGTAATGATTTACTGATACCCTACCAAGGGAAGTTGAAAGTTATTTGTTACAACATTTTCTGAGTTAAATACCACAGCACTCTCTTCCTACCCCTGCTAGCTGCCCTTAGCTTCCAATCTGCCATTCATTTCTATCCATTCACTGGAGACTGCTGGCTATTATCTTTTTCTACCCTGGGCTTTGCTATCATCCTGGGTGATGTCAGCACCCACATATATGACTCCACAGATGGCTGTCGATCCGGTCTCTTGACATACTTATTTCCAGTGGTATTCTCTTCTCCCCGACCTCACACTTTAGAACGTTCATTAGCTATAAATATTCTGCTCCTAATGTCACTAATGTAAGCACTTTCAGCCACTCTCTCTTCCCATTCCACTTTGCTTGTTCAACTACTCTCACTTTGACAGTTCTTAAACTCTAATTTCTGCCAGGTCACCAGCCCTCTCTTCTTCATTTACTGATTCAACTTAGACTCCATAGTCCACGATTTTAATAACATATTGCCTATACCCTAAGATCCCTTGCCAATCTACTGACTTTTGTTTATAGCATTCCTGATAAAACCCAAGCCTGGGAAAAACCAACTGGGCGCCTTCTCCATACCTCTCTACAACCACAGCATCTCTGGGCATCACTACACCTTCTTCAACCTCAAGTTCAAGTGAGTTCACAACTTGGCCAAGCAAATCTACCACATCTCTTGTCACCTCACAGTAATATTTTCCAAACTTTATCTACTCTTCTCAAGTTTCCTCCCCTGAAATACAGCCACATTCTTCTCTCCAATTATAATATTTTGCCTCTTACTTCACAGAGAAAGCAGGTGCTATCAGACAGAAAATTCCCACAACTAAACATACACACCTTCCTGCAAGGGCACCCATCCATCCTCCTTAACTCCTACAGAGAAGCTGACACAACTATCTCCCCATCTGATCTTTGGGTCCTACTGCAACCTACTACCTTCAGAATTTTTAACCTTCATTTATCTTTTTACTTCCAATAATTTACAACCTTTCTCCAATTGATCCTTCTTTGCTTTTGAGTATTTTCTCACCATCAGAACCAGTGTCCAGTTTCAGCCACCGCAATAGTCTTTCCCTCTTTTACAGTCAAATTTTAAGAGTTGTTTTCACTTATTGTGCCATTTCTTTATCTCCCACACACTCTACAACCCATTCTGATCTGGATCTGATGCCATCATTCCACTAAAATCACCCTTGCTAATATCTCCACTAAAGTCTATGCAACCATTAACAGTGGACACTTTCCAGACTTTATCTCAGTGGGCCTTTCAATAGTATTTGACTCTGTTGATCCATTCTCTTTTCTGCCACTTTTCTATGGGTGTTCATGACCTAACACACTACTGATTCAATTTTTCCTCCTTTAACTGTACCATATTCATCGCCTTTTTAGGTTTATCCTCCAGCTCCAGCCATAAGTAGTGGGATTCCTCCAATCTAGCCCCAAGCAGTTCTTCTTTTATCAATTAACTCTATCTTCTGTGTCCACAGCTTCAGTTATTAGTAAAGCAAAGATGACTCAATATTTATAAAACCAGCCCAGACTCTCTTCTGAGCTCTGTATCTTTATGTAAAGCTGCCTAATTAACACCTCCCCTTGGATGTTCCCAAAGTATCTCACACTCAAAGAATCTAAAACCTAACTTTTGCTTTTTTTCCTCAACACCCCCATCCTGACCTCTTTGAAGAATTGTGTCTCAGTCAAAGGTAACATTAACCACACTGTCACTCAAGCCAGAAACATTTGTGTCATCTTGACACTCACCTCTCCTTCACTCACCATATTAAACCTATCACCAAGCCATTGTTTTTAATCTCCTGGGAATTATTGAACTATCTAATTTTCTTTCTCTCTAAAACACCCTAATCCATCTTGTCCCTGGACTACTATAGTAGCTCTCTACTCTAGAATTGCTCTAACTCATTTCCGCACCACAGTCAGAGTCATTTTTTGCTAAATGCAAACCCCTTGCTCATCTACCCTTCTCCACCTTATGGCTCTAAGTCTATAATGAGGCATCTATTTCTGTCTTTTGGGCTGTAGTAGTTTATTTCTCCGCAGAATAAAATCTACCTTATACCAATTGTAATTGTTTATTCCATCACACACACACATACACAAATACAAATGTGTGCAACACAACCACTTGTGAGCTCCTTGAGGCAAAAACAATGTCTTATTCATTTCTGTAGCCCTTGGTGGTACCCAGGAAAGGTTTGTGGAAATAAACTAAACTAAAGTGAATTAGACTAAAGCCTTTATTTTTCACAGCAGAGAACTCAGAGGCTCTGGTGTCTTCTTAAACATCAACTTGCCCCCACTTACTATTTAGTCAATACATGAGATAAAAGTTGACAATGTTTTGTCAAGCTGCTCAATAGTTCCTAAATAGTGGCTAAATCTGCAAATCTGCTCAGCAACAACTTTGCATGATGAAATGAGACAGAATTCATGCCCGGTTGAAGTGGCCTGAGGAAGAGGATGAAGAATGTGGGGAGATGGCCATAGGGAGTGGGGACTAGGAGTGGTAACCCTGCTGGACATCAAGGATGTAGGCAGAACAAGAGTTGTTTGTTATTGTGCTGCTAGTAAATGTTTTCACTTGGATTCTCAGCTCAGCCTCCTCCCCCCTGATGACTTTTTATGAGCTCCTCCTGCAAGTATGCACACTTTTCCTTGGCAGTAAATGGCAGCAGTAGTAAGCCATAATAGTGAGCTAACCACTGACAGGTGGCAGGGAAATGGGCTTCTCTTCCCATAAAAAGTAAACTTGTTTTGGAGACCAAGCAAATGAATGGAAATGATGCAGAGACATGTTGTTTTTAATGAGGCTTAAATCTTACAAAGTGACTTCCAATGACTCTACACACAGACCAAGAGGACACAGAGAAGTCTTTGTAGATGTGACCAATATTTCTGACACTGAAGCATTTCCATGGAATTGAACTGGCCCTGAGGTCCTTTCTAATGATTAACAACTAATCTTCAGACCGCAGATGATGGATTCCAAAGAAACCAATGGCCTCTCCCTTTTTTGACACCTCTTCACTTGGCTCCCATAGCATCCTGAACAAACTTCTGTCTGCACTTCCACACTGTTTTCTAAGGGCTCTACAAATATCTGCTCCCTCCTCCCATTAATTGATCAACTTTTCAGGGAGATGTACTATATCTTATTCAACTCCACAATTTCCCAGTGCCCAGCAAAATGTCTGGTACTTTTAGAGAGTTTGGCATATTAAAAATTACATGCTTTGATAAGATCCTGGACTTGAACTTCTCCACCCACATGATATTAGGCAAGACATCTAAATTCTATGGATTTAGTTCCCTCATTCATAAAATTTTGCAGCTACATTCAAAGTAAAAAATAAGATCAAGTTTAGTTTAGTTTAGAGTAGATAAAGTTCCTAGCACAAGGCCTGACACATACGAAAAGCTAGCATTAATTGAACAGCATGGTCTCTTGGAACTAACTCCCTGTACACTCCACTGAAACATTGAAAGAAATAAGACTGCTTTAGTTCAGAGATCAATGAAGTATTTTATATTTATGAAGGGAGGGAATCCACACTCATGGAGCATTTACCATGTGCCAGACCCTCTGCTCGGGACATTTCTCACCGCAGTTCTGTTAGTTGAATATTATTATCCCAGCCTTCAGAGGGATAAATTGAAACTTAGAGAGGTTGTCACGCCTTGAAAAAAATGAAAGTTAGTGAATGTCAGAGCAGGACTATGATCTCTGATCTTTGTGATTATAGAGAGTCAGTTCTCTTTTTTTAGTATCACAAAAACAAATACGATGAAGAATAAAGAAGCCCCAGTTCAGAAGGATGAGGCTAGGAGAAGAGTGGCTGGCTCAACTCAGCTGGCACCAGCCCACAGAGGAAATGCACAAGGAGCCCTCTGGACAAGCAAAAAGACTCATCCTGCAGCTGACATTCCACTTCTCCTTGACCTTTCATAAAATATTTGTCTATGGGATAAATAAGGAAACAGGAATACATTTCCTATTTTTACTAACTGTGTTTTCTATCTAAATACACATATGAACATTTAGGTCCCCAGCTTAAAACCCTTCAAAGTCCACAACCAAAGCCTTTTACAGTGGTATTCCATTCACTGGTCTCATCTTCTACCACTCTCTACCTCTCACTTTACACTTGAACCACATCAAGCCTGAAATTCTCCAAATTCACCATATTATTGCTTGCCTTTCCTTCTATTCCCACTTCTTTCAGCTGGCTAATCCTGCTTACTCTGAACTGACATTTCATTCAGGCATTTCTTCCACCAGGAAGTCTTCCCTGACCTGCCAACTAGGTTTAGCTCTTGTTTTCATCTCTAAATCTCTCTTTCTATCCCTACTATTGCCATATTGCTTTATAAATATCTACTTAGACACTTATCTCCTGCATCTGAGTGTGAGCTCTTTGAGGACAGAGAGTATATTTTAATTCATCTTTTATGCTCATCATCTGCATCATCACCATGGCTTAAACAGAAAATGAACTAGAAAATATTTTTGAAGTAAAGAATTGTCATGTGTTTCCATCAAGAGCTAAGCACCGTAGGAAATGCACAAGAAGCAAACAAGCAACATGGCAGATAAGAGAAATAGTGTAGACTCAAAACAAATGGAGAATATTTTCATGGTAATTGAATGAGTAATACAAACATGCATAAACGCAAATGAACCCAAAGTGTTTTATGAGTGTAATGTGTCAGAGACTCCTGCAAGGAGTCATTTCTCTGCAAAGGTGTATCCACATGTTTTATGGACCTGAACACCATTTGTGAAGTGAATCCCACTTCTGCCCAGTAATTTAGTCTGTCTGCTATGAGTTGCCTTCCAAGGAAATCCTGGGCTGAGAAAAAAGGAAGTAATTATTGATCGATCAGTTATAATAGACACATAACTAATGGAAGGTGATGGTCACTCTAGCATGAGTAGTGATATCAACCATCATAAGAAAGGAAGAAACCAACCACTAACATTGGTGTTACCTAGCTAAGTGTTTTTAAGAAGAAGTGAATTAAGAGGTCTTAGAAAGCAAACTCTCTCTATGTACAATAGGTATAACAATGACCAGTAAATGGTGCTCTTATGAGTATTAAATGTGATTATGAATATAACATTCCTAGAACAGTGTCTGGTACACTCAATAAACAGTATCTATTGCTAGCTGTCAGTCATTTTTCCACCAGTTTCTTTTATTTCTTGAAGCTGATACCCCAACATTTCTGTTGAATGTGGGTGTGAGGAGACAAGTAAAAATTGATTCTCCAGGGAAGTCTCCACTGTTGTATTCACTTTATCTGAAGTGCCTTTTCTATTTAATCCCTGATATTATTCTGATGTATCCATTATAGCAAATACTCTTTTTTTTTCTTTTCTTATTCTTGTTCAAGTACAGGTGTCTCCATTTTCTCCCCCATTACTCCCCCCAACCCCATCCATCCCCACCTCTCACCCTTGATCCTACCCCCCACTGGCTTTGTCCATATGTCTTTTATAGATGTTCCTTGATGACCCTTCCCCTTCTTTCCCCTATTATACCTCTCCCCCTTCCCCTCTGGTCACTGTCAGTTTGCTCTTTATTTCAATGTCTCTGATTATATTTTGCTAACTTGTTTGTTGTGTTGATTAGGTTCCACTTATAGGTAAGATCATATGGTATTTGTCTTTCACCACCTGGCTTATTTCACTTAGCATAATTCTCTCCAGCTCCATCCATGATGTTGCAAAGGGTAGGAGCTCCTTCTTTCTTTGTGCTGTGTAGTATTCCATTGTGTAAATGTACCATAGTTTTTTGATCCACTCATTTACTAATGGCACTTAGGTTGCTTCCAACACTTGGCTATTGTAAATTGTACCATTATAGCAAACACTCTAAATAACAAAGATTTGAATTCAGGAGTGAATTACACTCACAGATTATGCCTTAGAATGTGTATCATTAATATTTTACTGGCAAAACCAGGTGGAGAAGCTACATGATCCCACTGGATTTTGAAGAGACTTTGACTTGCTCCTTGTTCTTTTTCTTCTTGGCAAAAAGACAAGCTAAAATGAAATGGTTCCACATGTGATGTTTATGCTTTGCAACAACTCAAGAAAATTTCACACTCCTGAACCAGTCATCTCAATGGTCACTTTTACCCATTACTGACAGTGTTCAAGAAGAAAGCCTGGGATAAAAACAAATACTTATATTTGAATCAAGTAATGTGAATATTTGTCGGGAGCCCCTCTCTACCTAGAGCTGAAAAATGGCTATTTTCTTTATACTAGAATATTATAAATAAATGATCTATTCCTCACTTTGCTTAAAATGCAGCAGTGACAAACTATTTTAGATTATCAAGGGTTTCAGTTAAAAGAGCTACAAAACCAGAGCAGCAACCAAAATAGAAATTAAATTTGTTTATCCTTTGTCCCACCCACCTAACAGAAAAATTATGCAAGATGGTAATTTTTACCTCCATATGGGGCAAAATGGAGAAGTAAACAAGAGTTTGGATACTGCAGCTCCCTTTTTATTGTACCTCACAGCACTGTCTTTCTCTCTCTTCTATTTCCCACATCCCAGGAGCTCTCTGCTGCTCTCCAGGCAGAAAGCCAAAGATTCAACTAAGACTCCTGAATTCCACCACTTAGTTCATTGACAAGATTGGGTCAGAAACCACAGAAGATCAGAAGCAGAAGGCAGATTGACCCAAAATGGGATGTGAAGGAAAATGTCAGCGCAAAAAAAAGCAGGGGATCTTGAAATTCTCATAGAAAGAGCTGAGGTGCCATGCCTTTCTTTCATTGGCCACGCAGAGCATGGTCACAGGGCTCAAGTTTATCCTAAAGATAAGGAACCACATCCATGGCTCTGGGTGCCCTTCCACCGTTGTGGGACTAGGGGTGATCTTTAAGCACTTCTTTCTGTAGCCATTTTATGGTATTAGTTTAAAGATTAGGGCACAAGTTACAGAATCTATTTCTTTCAAAACTATATACCAATAACCAAGACATCTTAGTACATGTCTTAGAATACAGTCAACTTAACAGGAGACCTATGGACCTTGGGGAAGGGAGGCGGCAGAAATCATTTCTTTTTAAGATTTTATTACTTTATTGTTGTTAATTTACAGTTGTCTGCATTTTCCCCCTACCACTACCCCCACCCCAGCCAATTGCACCTCCTTCCCTTGCTCCCACCCTCCCCCTTGATTATGTCCGTGTCCTTTATAGTGTTTCCTGAAAACACTTCCCCCCACTGTTCACTCCCCCTCCCCTCTATTGTTAGATTGTTCTTACTTTCAATGTCTCTGATTGTATTCTGTTTGCTTTTTTCGTTTGTTGGTTATGATCCTGTTAAAGGTGAAATCATATGGTATTTCTCCTTCACCGCCTGGCTTATTTCACTTAGCATAATGCTCTCTAGTTCCATCCATGCTGTTGCAAAGGGTAGGATCTCCTTCTTTCTCTCTGCTGCGTAGAATTCCATTGTCTAAATGTACCACAGTTTTTTGATCCACTCATTGACTGATGGGCAC
>VMDR010021241.1:0-16969 GCA_007922815.1 Macrotus californicus | reverse complement strand
TACATACAAGTAAGTCAATGAATGAAGAAGATCTGCCTTAAGATATATTATTTTTTTTGCTCTCATACACTAAAAAAATAGAGCATGTACTTGAAGTTGATCCAAGTGTTTTCAGAATTCCCCCAGTAAACCAAATAATTTCTGTGCATTAGCGATATTCACATTCTGCTCCAATTTCTTGAAAATTATTTTAAATAGCAATAATTGAAGGTCTGAGGATGGTAAAAATAGCAGTTTGCATGGTAATAAGCCAAGCCTTCTTTAAATCAAACTTTTTAAGAACGTCATGTATTCATGGCTTTGGAAAACAATGATTAACAGTAACTTTCCTTCATCGAAACACCAAATGAGATACATTTGACATGTAAAGTATTGCCTTTTGTGAAAATATGTGGCCCTCTGGGGTATCCTAGCTTTACTTAGAAGGGATCACTTCATTAGGAGAACTATAATGTCACATGACATTCAACCAGCAGCTAGAGGAAGCCAGGAAAGGCCCCTTGTTGCTTGGCTGAGAGCAGAAGAGCTCCTTACACCTTCATGAGCCCCTGCATCCCAGTACACTCAATGTCCAGACTCCACCATCATCACATGAATGAACAGATTTCCATGCTATTTTGCTTAGGTTCCTTCATCTCATACTTTAATTTCAAAACTGGCCTACAGATTGGAAGAAATAAATCATTTAAAGTTTACAGTTGGTGGGATGGGATCTTGTCAAATTAATATAGGAAGCACACCACTAAAGCTGACTGGTAAATGACAGAAAGAAAAAGGAAGGTCACATGGAACCATCTGTGACTTACCACCCTGAGAAATCTAGGGACACAAACGGGGAGGGTATAAGATATGTAGCTATGACAACTCTGCTCTGCTGAAAGCCTGGATGTCTTTACAACAATAGCAGCTGGTGTAGTCTGTTCCTCACGGAGTAATAAGACTTCATATTCACTGGGTTCCCCCTGTCAAAGAACCTGTTTACTCAGTATCAGTCACTGGGAGACTCTAACGTGGTTTACTAAATAAAACACCATCCATCATTCATTGCCTTCAAATTTTATTTACTTTATTGTGTGATCTTTGAACAATTATCTTATGCCAGATGCTGTGTTAAACATGGGACAAACACTAGCTCATTTATTCCTCATATTAATTCTTAACATAGGTTCGATGATGATCATCTCCATTTTGTCCATGAAGCACGTGGAGTTCAGAGATAGTGAATAATGTACAGGCAGAACGAAGATTGTGTTCTAGGTTTCTTTTACTTCCTAATCATCATTCCTAACTGTCACACATTACATCATTCCTAACTGTCACACATTACTGCCTCCCAAGAGAACATCTCTATTCATCTGTCAGACAAAAGTCAGGAGCTAGCTACCCACACCAGGACCATTCAATGTATTTTTTGGGAAAAAAAATCTACAATTTCTCTAAAATGTATGCTACTCCTCAGATCTCTTCTGACTTTTAAGTATTGTTTAAAACCCAAACACGCTGGCAGACACTTATACTGCAGTTGCTCATACGAAGAAGCAGCTAAGTCACACATCCCGGCTTGTGGTTTAAAATACCTGTGCTTGAGACTTCTGGTTTAGACTTGACACTATTTGTTTGTTTGTTTTTTTTCCTGTACAAAGTATTTCATTATGTATGATACCTCTCTCACGGTTGATAGTCACAGAGCCTCTCCTTGAGCCTCACTTTCAGCTCCTCTGGAGTTCAGTGACATTTTTGAGATCTTTGAGAGCACTCTCTCCGGCAATGTGAATGTCACGCATGGCACAAAGTCTATATTTGAAGCCAGCCCACCCCAGACAGAAGCTCCAAATGTGGCACCAACTAATCCAGCTTTTTGAAATAAAACAGCATTAAACAAAAAATTGATAATTTTAGGTACATCATTACTAGGCACTCTCTAAATATTTAAAAGCAGCAGTTGTAAGGTCCAAAATACCTGTTTCTTGCACGCTTCACAAAACTGTTCAGACTCTCAGTGGGCTTCTGCAGTATCCAAATAATACCTGTTTACTGTGCAACAGGCAGGAATCAAACAGTTGGGAAGGAATTGTAGAGAATTACTCTGCTAATGCAGAGACAAATTTACCTCTCCTCCTTTACCATAAATATTTAATTAAGTGATCATGTCTTCTGCCAAATTGAGATAATCCAGGAAAAAAATGTGTTCACCAGAAGCGTCTTCCATATGTATTTAGTTACAAACCTGTCCAACAAGGAGGCTCAAGTAGTACAATTTTCCTGGAGTACACATTTAACATTTTTCTTTCCCTAAATCACCGAGACTTGACTTGATGAAGGAAGAATTTCTTTTTTTTTTCCAAAGGCTCTTTCCTGTCAAAATTATTTTACCACTTTATAATTTTTCATTGCTTCAATAGTTCCCTGTGCCCTGTAGGGAAAGTCCAGCCAAGCTTTTTTGTTGACATCAGAAATTTCAATTCATATGCTCCTCTTTTGTCCACAGGAGAAAAAAAATGGATGTGGGGTGCCAGAGTTACAGCCAGGCATTAAGTCTGTTTACCACAGACGGTCATTATTCTATAATTCTCTCTGCTAATTTTGTGTGTGAACAAAGCCTCTTGGCTTGCTGATGCTAATGAGCTTAAGACATTTCTCTTGTTTTAGGTCCAAGGCAGGGATTTCTCTTATTTTTCTTTCTCGCCACCTTCAGGTGAGCTAATCAGCTCTGAGCAGCCATTGCTTCTGGAGCACCGGTCCCCAGCTTTCCAGTTCTGCGCTTCCATCTTTCGCCAGCTTCCTTTTCTTCCCCAGCTCATTTCTGGCTTCGTGTTTGGCCTCCTGTGTGGAATGCCTGATAGCTTTCCTCCTGGAAACCACTCTATGGGGATTTCTTTTTGTTTTCTGAACATGACTTTTAATTACACTTGGATTATTTGGCCATCAGCTGCAAAGTAAAGCCTGAGTTAGAGCCATCTGATGGCATTAGAGTGGAGAGTGGCTACTGGCCAGGAAGGTGGCCTTTGCTCCTTGCTCTGCATTGGGCCATCTGCAGAGAAACAGGGGCTATGGAGACAATCCTTTACAGAGCTCATTGAGCTCTGCACACAGCCTGTGATTTCTACCCACCCAGCTGGGCAAGGGAAGACCTTAAAAGTATTTCGCTATGTTTTCTGCCCTCACCATGCCACCTCCCATTTTTAAGCATGTCAATGGGTAGTGTGGATGTGTAGTTACAAATGGCATCTTCTCTTCTGGTTACATCTTTAATTGAGGGGGAAATTGGACTTCACTCATGAACTGTCCTTCTTTGACAACTGGCCTCAAAACCAGTCTCCAGTATTGGCTGGGATTTTACAGAATATGTGCACTAAAATCTTGCCTCATTCATCCTAGGAGATTCTTTGAATTTTTGTGTGTTCTTAGAGTTCTTACATTTAGGCACATTCCGAGGACAACAGTAGGTTTTTAGATGTTGTGAAGTAATTAATGAAAAAGCTATTGAGAGGAACACAGAATTAAGAATGGCTGTAGGAAGCTCATTTTTCAAATAAAGGGCCACAGACTTCATAAGGAACTTCTTTTTCACTTGTGTTTTTAATTGTCAATTACAGTTGACATTCAATATTATTTTATATTAGTCTCAGATTTACAGTATAGTGATTAGACAGTTACATAATTTATGAAGTGTTCCCCTGATATGTCCAGTACCCACCTGGTATCAACATAGTTATTAGAATATTATTGACTCTATTCCATATTCTGTACTTTACATCCCCATGACTGTTTCGTAACTACCAATCTGTACTTTTCAATCCCTTCACTTTTTCCACCCAGTCCTCCCAAACTCCCTCCCATCTGGTAATTATCAGTTTGTTCTCTGTGTCTATGTGTCTCTTTCTGTTTTGTTTGTAAGTTTGTTTTGTTCTTCACACTCCACATATAAGTGAAGTCATATGGCATTTCTCTGTCTGACTTATTTCACTTAGCATAATACCCTCTGGATGCATCCATGTTGTCACAAATGGCAGATTTCTTTCTTTTTTTTTATGACTGAGTGATATTCCATTGCATATATTACCACTTCTTCTCTATCCACTCATCTACTGATGGGTCCTTTAGTTGCTTCCATATCTTATCTATTGTAAATCATGCTGCAATGAACATAGGCATGCACATCTTTTTGGAATTGGTGTTTTAGATTTCTTAAGATAAGTACCCAGAAGTAGAATTTCTGTATCATAAGATAGTTCTATTTCTTTTTTATTTTTTGAGGAAACTTCATATAATTTTCCATAGTGGCTGCACCAATTTTCCATTCTACCAACACTGAATGAGGGTTTGCTTTTCTCCACATCTTCACCAACACTTGATGTTTGATGATATGATGACAGCCATTCTGACAGGTGTGAGGTGGTATTTCATTGTGGTTCCAATCTGCATTTCTCCAGCTACTAGTGATGTGGAGTATTTTTTCATATGTCCTCTGGTCATTTGTATATCCCCAGTGGAGATATATTTATTTAGGTCTGCCCATTTGTTAATTAAATTTTTTTGGTGTTAAGTTGTATGAATGCTTTTAAAAAATGAATGATTGGCATGCTCTCTCCCTTCTTCTTCTCCCCAGATACCTGTTGCCTTTGCCTTTCTCTCACCTAAGATGCAAGGGCCCTTCTTTTGCCTCTGTAACTTCTTTCCTGAACTTACACAGCCCAGCTGGCTCATTTCTACTACCTCTGTGACTTTCTAAATAAACTTTCTCTTGTAGTTTGAAAAAATTAAAACAAATACATAAAAATTAAAATAAATGAGTATAATCTAGCAACATTTTACAATTGTTTCACTTTATTTTATTTTTTAAATTTGGTAAAACTCAAGAGCAGTCTTCTTCCTCGGTAGAAAATTACAGAGGAAATTATCAAGCTATCAAAACTTGCCATTTCACATAGCTTTTTAAATTATTGTCTATACACATTTTTACTTGACAAGACTATTTTGTTCTCTCTTGAAATATCTCTTCATCACTTAGGAGTGGGTCTTAGTTGTTTTACAGCAACATTTACTGCCAGTTTCTATTACAATAAGTTGTATAAGAGGTACAATATACACAGATGTGGCGAGAATTTTAAAGATACCTTCACACCGGTTTTGTAAATGTAACATAAATTTTTATCCAATTAATTGTGTAACATGGCAATTTGTTTCCCTAGTATTAAAAAAAATACTTCAAGACCCCTTAGGAAATCCATGCTCACCAAACAAAAGAAGTGCAATGTCATAATCCTGGAATAGATAGTACATATAAGGAGAAGTCAAGGCAAACACATTCCTTTGATTTCCCTGTGGACACTTCTGCTTGTGGTATTTAAAAGGACCAACCCAATGGAAAATGTTTTTCTTGCAAAACTCAAATATCTAATACTAACATTTACCTGGACCTGAATTCACCTTTGTAAGCTGTAACTGACTGATTTTATAAACTTGAAAAGAGTCTACAAGTTCAAGGTGACATCTGCCTGTACACTCCTTCCCTCTCTGTCTCTCTAGGTAGAACTGTTCATTCACCTTCTCACTAATATTTTGGTGAGAACAGAAAAGAATCCTTAGATTATATAAATATTAGTTTGATCACTGGCAGTAACACAATTAAAACTGGGTTAAATTCTTGCTATTAGGACTATTTTATGTGCAATAGCCTAATCTGAATTTTTTGGCTAGTTCATTCCACAAACTGGTATTGAGAGCCTACCATATTAGAATAGATTTTGTCCAAATGTGGATAAAATATATTTTCTGCTCTCAAGGCATTCACTATCTGCTGAGAGGGACAAACAAACATTTCTGAAACATTGCAAAAATGAATAGATAACTGTGTGTCTAAAATACATGGGAGTGGAGAGAATAGAGGAAATGCAGTGAGACCAACTGTCAATATCAATGGGAACTGATTTTCCAATCATTTCCTAGAGAAAAACACACTTATTTTAATTTCAAAGGAAAAGAAGAATAATGCAATTGGCTCACATGTAGTGAGGGAGGCACTGGTCAAAGAGGCAGAGAGAAAATCAGGAGATAAGACAGAAGACCTAAAAACGAGGTGCTGTCTGTTGAAACAAGCAAACAGATTGGTGTTTCTGGAGCATTAAATAATAAATGCTGAGAGATGCTGCTAGAGAGTTAAGATGAACAACAGAGGGAGAGCTTTGAAAAACACTATAGTGTTACCCTGATGGTGACTTAGAGTAAGCAACAGCCTTTATAAAGGGGAGTGAATAATCAGATTTGTGTTCTTTAAAAAATACCTTAGTGGTTTTGTGGAGAATGGTTTGGCTGGTGGAACAAGGTCCGAGTTGGGCTAAACTGAAGAAAAGGAAAAGAGATGAAGAACTAGTTAGAAAGTAAAATCAACAACAAATTGTGTTTTGATAAAAGGATAAAGGAGAAGCAGCATGAAGTTTTGAGCTCCTGTGTCTGTCATGAAAACTTGAATAGATTTCAATGATAACAGGTATAGTGCAGAGTATTAAAGTTAGGTACCTCATTTGTGTATTGGGTTGGCCAAAAAATTCATTTGGTTTTTCTCAGAAGATGGCTCTAGTAGTGCTTAGTGGTCTTTAAGTTCATTCCAAACAATTTTGTTAGATTGTATTGTGGCAGCTATCATATTAGCATGCATTTAAAAAAATAAACACATCAAAATTGGTGGATTTTTGTGTAGCCATTTTAATATTGAAGATGGAAGAAAATGTGCACTATTTTTAGCATATTATGCTTTATTATTTCAAGACATGTAAAAACACAACTGAAACACACAAAGATTTATGCAGTGTATGAAGGAGGTGCTGTGACTGATTGAACATGTCAAAAGTGGTTTGAGAAGTTTTGTGTTGGAGATTTCTCGCTGGATGATGCTCCACGGTCAGGTAGATCAATTAAAGCTGATAGCAATCAAATTGAGACATGAGTTGAGAACAATCAACGTTAGACCACGCTGGAAATAGTCAACATACTCAAGATACCCAAATCAATAAAGTTATTGGTAAACATGAAAAATGTGTTTTATTTTATGGAAAAACTCACATGAAAAATTTGGCCAACTCAATATATCTGTCCAAATAACTGGCATGTAGTACCTGACATACTTTATCAGAAAGTGATAGTGGAGCTAGGTCTTCAAGGATGAATACTATGCTGATTGGTGGACACCAGACATCATTTAGACTAGTGTAATTAGACTAGGTAAACTGGAGATTAGAATCTGTACATAGTCATGGTGAGACAGAATGTGAGGGCTGATATTGAATAAAGACCTATTGGATTGGCCAAAAAGTCCATTTAGTTTTTTCTGTAAAATAAAAGACACATTTTTTATTTTCACCATATGTCAGCTGTCTCCCACCATTGGCTTCAAGTGGGTAGAGGCCACGAGTGTTAGTAACATTTTCTAGTGCATAATACAGCCCCACAGCAAAGAATTATTTGGCCAAAATGTCAATAGTACAAGAAATTCACAGACCACTTTTGACATGTTCGATCAGTCACAGCACCTTCTCCACACACTGAACAAATCTTTTTGTGTGTGTGTTTTAGTTGTGTTTTTACCTTTCTTGGAATAATAAAGCATGATGTGCCAGAAATATTGCCTATTTCCTTCCATTTTCAACATTAAAATGGCAGCACAAAAATTCACCAATTTTAATAAGTTTTTAAAATATTTATTTTGATTCAATCTTTGTTATATTTTTTTCATTACTATTTAGTCCCCTTATACCCCCCATCCCCAGCAATCACCACACTGTTGTCCATGTCCATGAGTCCTTTTTCCTTTTAGCTCCACCCCTCCACCCCCTAATATCTCCACCCCACCTGTCATTCTGTTCTCCATCTATGAGTCAGTCCCCATTTTCCTTGTTAGTTCTGTTTGCTCATTAGGTTCCCATTAAAGTGTCCATACTACACAAAGCAACGTATAGATTCAACACAATTCCTCTCAAGATTCCAATGATGAATTTCACATAACTAGAACAAATATTTTAAAAATTTATATGGAACCACAAAAGGCCCTGCATAGCAATACCAATCCTGAGAAAGAAGAACAAAGTTGGAGGAATCTACCTAATATCAAATTATATGAGAAGGCTATAGTAATCAAAACAGCATGGTGCCGGCATAAAAACAGACATCTAGATCAATGTAACAGAATAGAGAGCCCGCACCTTTATAGTAAATTAACATTCAACAGAGGAAGCAAGCACATGCAATGAGCTAAAAACAGTTTATTCAATAAGTGATGTTGGTGAAACTGGACAGACACATGCAGAAAAATGAAACTATACCACCTTCTTATACAACACACAAGAAAAAATTCAAAATGAATCAAAGACTTAAATGGTAGACTGGAAACCATAAAAATCATAGAACAAAACATAGGCAGCAATATCTTGGACATTGCTTATAGTAATATCTTATTGGATATATCTCCCCAGGTAAAAGAAACAAAAGAAAAAATCAGTAAATGGGTCTACATCAAACTAAAAAGTTTTTGATAAGTTTTCTTTTTAATGCATGCTGATATGGCAGTTGTCACAATACAATCTAACAAAACTGTTTCAAATTAAGTTAAAGATAACTAAGTACTGCTAGAGCCATCATACAGAAAAAAACCAAAGGGACTTTTTGGCCAAGCCAGTATGTAAAGACAACTGACTTTTAATCGATCGGTAGGAAAATGGTTGATTATTTAAGGTTTCATTTTTTTCCTAATCAGTAGGGCCAAGACACTGTGAAGAAAAACTACCTTGTGTAATGTCTAAAACTGGAGGGGAGGGGAGAATGCAGGCAGCGAGCTCAGTTAGAAGGCGACTGTCAAATAATAAAAACATGAGACAACGGGATAATGAGGGCCTAAAGGTGAGGGTACTAACAAAAATATAAAGTTTGGGCAGGAAAAATGGCATGAGACCTTGTGTTTTTTTCTTTAGCGGTTGAACCGAATTGGTTTCTTTGTGAGTATAAATGTATGTGTGTGTGATTTTGTATAAAATTCAAACTATTCTGGTGTAGTTGTGCAGGTTTTAGCAATCCCATAATAAGGCTCCAGGGTGAGCTGTATGTTGACCACATTCCCACACCAGAAGCTCCGACTGCTCCTCGGCAGCAAAGGGCAGTGACAGCTGGCTACCCAGGTTTGCAAGATACTTGAACACTCTTAATGGGACATCAAGTAGAAGACTCAGAGGGGCCACAACATCCTTCTATGTCAGTTTTATCTCTTTATTCTGGTTCTCTTAATTGTGAAAAAATAGTATAATACCAGCAGTGAGGTTTTGAAGAAGAAAAACAATTCTTTCAAAATCTTACTTCCTTAAACAAAATTACTATTTTTCCTGTTGTCTTCCTTCTTTTCTGTTCAAATATATATTTTTACAAAGTTCTGCACCTACTGTATATAGAATTTATTTTTTTACTTTTTCACTTGTTTCTAATAATATATTCTATCTAGTGCTCTGGTCCCCATCATTACCATATCTATCACCTGCTTACCACTGAATCACATCTATATGATAGTGTTCACAGCCGTTCTCTCCTCAAGAAATATTTCAGTTGTATACAAAAGTTCCTGTATCATAAGCCATGTGATAATAGACATCCATATATGCATGTAGTTCTTCCTTTTTTTTAGGACATCTGTCTGATAGAAATAAAATATAAGGCACCAATGTGAGCCACATGCATAACTTTAAATTTCCAAATAGCAACATTAAAAGGTAGAAAGAAACAGATGGAGTTAATGGTAATAATATGTTTCATTTCATTTGATATATTAAAATATTTTATTTTTACATAAAATAGAATTATTAAAGAGATATCCCACAATCTTTTTTCTGCTGTCTTAAAATTCTACTGTGTATTTTACACGTATATTACATCTCATCGAGACTAGCCAGTTTTCTAGTGCTCAGTGTGGCGTGTGGCTACTGTGTTGAACAGCGCAGTTTTAGTATATTTCCTAAGGAGAAATTTGTAGTCAAATTTCAAAAAGTCAAAAAGTTGAACATTTTAAGACTTTTGCTTCACGTGGTTATTTACTTTCCTAAATAAATGTGTCAACTTAAGCTCTATTTTTCTTTTCATTGGTTAATTACTTCAATACTTCTTATACATTGATCCTGAACCAGATGTTAGAGAAAAAGTCTTAAAATGTTGCCATTCAACTTCAATATAAAATAACACTGAGCCTTGGCAGGTATGGCTCAATGGATTGAGTGTCAGGCTGTGAACCAGGAGGATTGCCTATTCAATTCCCAGTCAGGGCACATGCCTGGTTGTGGGCCAGATCCCCAGTAGGGGGCGTGTGAGAGGCAACCACACATTGATGTTTCTCTCCCTTACTCCTACCCTTCCCCTCTGTCCAAAAATAAAAATAAATAAAATCTTTTAAAAAATTTTAAAAATAACACCGAAAAGAAGGATAAGGTGTAATTGCCTAACTTTAGAATCAAAAATGTCAAAATTTTACATTATAAAAAATAAACACATAATAAATACATGTATTCATTTAAAAAGTTTATGTCATATTTATAAATAAAAGGTCTTGGAAAATATAGCCAGAATTGTTTAAAATATTTTAATATAAACTCATTTTTCTAATAACTAATTTATACTTAATACCCCATAATTGCAGTTCAAACAAAAAAAAAAGAAAAGAAAAACTGAGTCTATACAAACACGATCAGAGAAAAACTCTTTAGTATGGCCAATCCAGATGCTTCTGGGCCACCCCCAACAAAACATGTGTCTCCCTCCTACCCCTACAGATGGCCCACAGTTGTACTTTCCTCACCAGCAAAGATCACGCTGCCCAGGTAGATATATTCATGTCGCAGAAATCCGGGTCTGTTCCGCTCCACAGGGGTGAATTGCCAATCCTATCACAGCAGCTTCCGCTTGAATTTTCGGCTGTAATTGTTCACAATCTCGCAGTACTTATGCTGGGAGGGCAGCAGCATCAACAAACAGAAGCATTTGCAGTTTCTCTCCATCTACTGGGAAGCCGCCTTCCTAATCAATTCTCCTCAGCAAATGCTCCAGGACAGTGGAAAATTCCTTGGGCGAGAGATAATACCACCCAAGGGAAAATGCATTTATAATTGATGTGGTAAAAAGCTGTCAGACAGACATGGGTTTTCTCAACCATTTTTGTAAACACAGTTAGCAGCACTTCCTACAACAACACAAGCCTACAATCTCTCTACCTCTGGGTAGAAAATTGAACGCAGCAAAGAAAACCCATGTACCAGATCCTGTGGTTATGTCTATGTCACTTGTGCAAAACTGAATAATTATTATAGACACTCGTGGCTTCCGTCTACCTAACCACTAATGATACATTTTTTAAAAAATGATTTTAAATAAAGTACTTGATTTGCTGTTGAGCATATTGCCAAGGATGGGGGAAGAAAGGAGAAAGAGTATATGAAAGAAGCTGCATCTAAAATTAAGGTTTCCCTTTGTTAAATAATCTTAAAATTTGTCAGGAAGAGAACATGATTCCCCAGATGCCTGGATTATAGAAAATTTCAGGGACCTGTGCCTCACATAAACCCGGGCATAGTCTACAACTGACAGAGTTTGATAGAGCTAACAAGTTACAATTATTTCAGCTATCAGATGTAGAAATTCCAACTGTATACATGGAATTGAACTCTATTCTTACTTCAGTTTGTAGCTACATTTAGAGAACTATAAGAAGAAAACATATTTTATTGAGTGTGCATGATCTCAAAATTCAGTCAAAATACAGAACTGGAAAAATCTTAAGTGGAATTCAAGGTGGTTTTCACCTGTCCCAAAACATTGAGTTGTGAACTGTATAGTTCTCTATCTTTGAGTACAATAATAATTTTTTTAAAAAGGCACATGCAATATTAAGAGTATATTTGAGTTTGAATCTTCGTTCTCCACTCATGCTTTGATTCTGAGAAAAAAATGGAGTCAGTCTGTTCTTCTATTCTCCATGTAATAAAAAGAATGAATAGAATATACCTTTCAAGAATGGGGAGAAATTTAACAATAATATGTAGGTAAACTACTTCATATATAGTAGGCATTTAATCTACAGTGGCATTAAAACAATAGTGCCTTCATGGTAAATTACAGGAAGAGTCACTGGCTGGTTTGTTGTAGAATTTGAGTGGAATATCTCATCAGCCACCTTGAATAATTTTATGGGTGTTTCCTTTCCAAAGTCCCTTTTTGCATTAAAATTCAATTTCACTACTGCTTTTAGTTTGGGGAAAAGACTGGCTTGAGTTTTTGAAGTATGGGGTTGGGATTTTAATTTCATACTACAGCTCTCTGTTACTTACTCTTCCCTTGTTTTTAAATTTATGCAACTTCTAGTTTTTCTTAAATCCATGCCTGTCTATCTGGACTATTTAAATACAAAACAGACAACAGGTAAACCTAGAAGATTATATAAAAACTATGGGCAAATGCAATACTATTTTTTTTTTGTATGCTTAATTCTGTCTGCACCCTTTCTGAAATTGATCTGATGAATTGTCTCTCCTAAAACAGAAAGAAAGCCTCTTGCTCTTGGTCTTGGCTGACAAGAAGAAATTAGAGCCCCACAAGAGAGTTAAAAAATAGTTGTCTGGGTAAATTTGGAGACGCAAACACAACACAGTGTAGTGGTGAGAACACAGACTGTGGAACCAGGGGGCCAACCTTGGAGTCCCAGCTGTGCTACTCACTGGATGTGTGATCTTCCATGTTAACTTCATGTTATCACTCAGGCTCTTCACTTGTAAAGGCTGGGGTCCAGGCAGTATGATGCTATAGAGTAAATCTTCACAAAACATCATCAATATGTTTGTGAAAACTGTGACTTTAAGCAAAGCAAGGTCTAATGAAACCAATGTTACCATAGGTTAATTGATATAGATAAGAGTTAAGTTCCTAGAGCAGGTATCTGGTCACGAAAACATCACCACACTTCTACATAGAGACTCAAAACACAGCTAATATTGAACATTGAAATAAATGTGACTATTCAGACATATAAGTAAGATTAATAACTGTAAGTAAAAATTATTTTTCAAACTGCTTAGGCCAGTTCATGGTCATGAGTGGCCAGAGCCTCTCCTGGTATCTCAGGGCACAAAGTGGGACCCCACCCTGGACAGGACACCCTTCCATCTCAGGGCACACTCTAACACACCCACTGGCACTCAGACTGGGGCAGTTAAACATGCCAGTTCACCTACAGCGCACATCTTTGCGATGTGGGAGGAAACAGAATGACCAGAGAAAATAACCACGCAGACGTGGGGGGAACACACAAACTCCATACAGAACAATGGCCCCAACTGGGAAGAGATACTTTTTCTCATCAACATTATCAAGAAACAATATTGAACAAAAGGTCATTATTCAAGACCCTGCTGTACTCAAAAGAGACAATTCAAGAGAGTTTAACAAAAGGAACATTTACAACGGTGTAAACGGACTTAAGGGAAACTAATAAAGAATAGGGAAGTACTCTGACAATAAAAATCTTACCCTTCATAGGCCTAAAGGGTAAAGGGAGAGACTGGTTAAAGAATCTTAGAAGAGTTATTGCTGTAGGAGTGAGCTGACTATGAAGTTTGGACTCTGGTAGGGAAAGGTATCCACTGTCAAAATACAGCCTAGTAGGAAGGAAACTGAGGATGTAAAAAGCTTAAACTTTCAGGCCTCTCAGTCTCACATTTATTGCTGGCATCTTCCCCTGGCTGGATTAAACAATGACCTGAAGATCAAGGATTCTGGTTGGTTAGGTCGGGCTCCTGGGTCCTAGACAGGGGTAAAGAATGGGGGAGACTGGATGTAGAGCAGCTTAGGGAGAATATTCAGCAGGATAATAGTACCCACATCAAAGAATTTTTATACAAAGTAAATGATTTAATAGCAATGAAGCACTGAGAATTGTGCTTAATGAATAGTAACTTTTATATAAGAATTTTTAATAAAAAGTTTACTAATAATTATTATCTTCATAAGTTATTAGGCCTAAACACAGTTAAAGACTCTATGAGAACATGACTCTCTCATCTTTAGAATAATTTTAAATCTCTATGGTGAATTCAGGAACAAGAATCTCAAGTCTCTGAGGTACCAGGATGTGCCAATAAACCTTAGAAAGGAATAGGGTGCCCATTAGCCCACATATTTCAGCCAGCATTACTAAATTGGATAGTTTAGCTTGATTTTTCTTTGCTTAATAGCAAGTACTCACCTTACAGATAGAACTGAGTCAGGATGGGTGGAAGAACAGGATAAAAATGTAAAAAGTTGCCTGACATAATGCCTCAGGTTAAAAAGAAGACAGGAACCTAGAGGAGCCTGGTCAATTTTAATTTTCATGACATTAATAAGAGGTAGGAGTGCAGACACGTGTATGTACTATTGAATCAGTTTGTAATTAAGCACCTACTTACAGGCAGATGATGTGCTACATGGGTGGGACATACATTGATACCCCAAAGACAGTCCCAGATCTTCAGGCATCATTATTTTGTTGGGTAGCAAAGACCAGATAGAAAACTAATCATGATAGGAAGACAAGATAAGGCTCTAAGTACTAATGGGAGTGAGTGCTAGAGGGTTTGGGCAGCCTGAGGGCCTCCTCAGAGCAATGGTTTCTACAAGAGATAGATTTGGGTAGAGGCCTCAGTTAGAGGATGGGTTTCATAGGCAGAAAAGAGATGGGAAGAAAATGTATGGTGATGATGAGGTTGAGATGTGGAGGGGCACTCTTGTGGAGTCTGAAATAAGCAGATGATGCAGGACAAGCAAATTAGTGCAGTCAGACAGAAACACATATAGAGAAGACATGGCTAAGTGTGCAGTGATAACACGGACACAGGAAACACAATTTTTGAGTACAAGGCCAAGAATTTCATCATGCTCTATTTTCTATTCAGCTAAAGACATAGCATGAGGAGCTGATTTCCATTTTGACTTTCCGATGTGGATGCTAACACACTATTTCTGGACTACCTATATTTGAATCAATGATGAACACAGAGCAATCCATGCATGCTAACTGGTTCATACACATTATGTATTTTCTGGTTTGTTGTTTGGAATTTATTGATTCCCCTCAACTTTCTATCTACTGCCTGATAGACAGAGAAGTCAATGTAACTATATTAGAATTGATCTTGTATTCAAAGAGCTGACCTCAAGCCAATACTAATGGATTGGGATATAGAACCAAAGCTGGACATGAGTGCCTGTCAGTCCTGCACTGGGGATGACATCATTTGGAGTGATGAAGTACAAGACACGAGAAAGCTGCAATCTTGTAGCCAATCTGCTTGGTTAGTACACGAGGCACTTAGGGCCTGTGAAGTCCCTAAATGTGGGTGAGTGCTTACGCCTTGCTTCTCTCTTGCTCAGAGTTAGAACTCTCCCAATTAATAATATGAAACAGCAAAGCAACATCTTCCAGTGCCATTCTTTCCAGCATGAGATTATGTCAAACCTGCTAACTCACTGTGCTTAGAAGTTGTAGGGGACAGAATAGTTTATTATGAGATAGATACTACCATTGAAGAAGTTCTTATAAGGCAAACAGCCCAAGAGTAAAAAGAGGGGAAATAAAAGCAAGCATCAAAAAATAGAAAACATACATGGGATATAAAGATTAAAAACCTTCTTAACATAATTAATAACTCAGGAAATGTAAGTTACATTCCATTGAATTACCATTTCACACCCACAAAATGAATAAAAATTGAAGCTTGAGAATTCTAAGTGTTGACGAGGTTTTGAAATGATAAGAACCATTATATACTGCTGGAGGGGGTGTAAATGCACACAACTGATTCAAAATGCAGTATGTTGTTACCAAACACAATTGAAGATGGATGAATATTATAATCAATAAATTTTATTCCTGAATGTATACCAAAGAGAAAGTAGTATGTGTGTATCAGAAACTGTGTACAAAATAAGTACATCGCAGCATTTTCTGAAGGGCCAAGTACTAGAAGCAACTGAAAAATGTCCATTATCAATGAAATAGATAAATATTCGTATATTCATATACCATAATAATGCTACACAACAGTGCTGATTCCTCTTCATTTTGCAGCTTGATCATTGAAATGCCTCAGGTTGCATCCTGCAATCTCTACTTGCTTCAGACAAGCTCTCAATCAGTCCCATTGTTTTAAATAACCATCTAAATGCCAAAGGTTCTTATAATGTTCTTTCCAGCCCAGACCTTTGAGAAACACCCAACTTATAATCAAATACCTACTCAGTATACCCATTTAAATGTTTACAGGTATCTTAAATATCACATTTCCATAACAAACTTTTCAATTCCATTCCCACCCCCAGAGGGCTCCTCCTCTAGGGTACCCATAAGGACATGGTACCACCATTTACTCAACTTTTCAAGCCAAAAACTTTAGATTGTTTTCCTTGATTGCTTTTTCCTACTCTCCCAGCATTCAATCCATCCTGTTGGCCTTCAAAATCTATACCCAAACTGGTCACCTTTCACCATATCCATAATTACTACCATAGTTCAAGTTTCTGCAAGCTCTTACCTAGACTATAGCAGTAATATCTTAACCTGTTTCCCTACATTCATACTTTTCAGTCTATTTTTCACAAAAAGAATAACCCTCTGAAAAAAATTTACATGAGGTCCACCTTCTACAGAAAACCTTCCTAAGACTTCTTATTGTATGTCAATTCAAATTCAAGGTCCTTAACATTAACCAATGCCCTATATTTAGGCTCCTGGCTACTCTCTAGACTTATTAACCATTTTCTCTACCTCATTCACTCTGCTCTAAATTCACTGGAGTTTTTCTCTTCCTTCACAGCAGCAAACATGAATCTGTATTAAGACCTTTGTACTTGTTAATCCTTCTGCCTTTAATAATCTTCCCCCTGATATTTTCAGAGCCATCTTTCTGTCTTGGAT
>VMDR010021240.1:0-16979 GCA_007922815.1 Macrotus californicus | reverse complement strand
GATATTCTAGGTAGATTACATCAAGGAGGGTCCTCCTTCACTGTGCACAGGTTGCTTTAGGTGGTTACCATAACAAAAGAAAGAATGTTGCTAATCCCTTTAAGATAAAGGTCATTTGCAATTGTAAAGGGAAAAGGTTGAACTGGTTACACCCAAACTTGAGAGGTTTAGCATAGATTTTAGGAAGTTACTTTAAAGATATGCAGTAAACATGTGTTTCCTCAGTTCAGGGTAAGGGAGTTTTTAGCAAAAGCAAGTCTCAAAGTGGCCTAGGTGCAATGCAGGCCTGATTTCCCACGGGAGACCTATTCACGGATGTTCTCTGCACGCCATGCGCATCTGTCTGTGGTCAGAACCAGAGCTGAGCCACAAGATCACATCACACATGGATAGGTTCCCTATAAAAATGGACTTTAAAACAAAGGCCATAGTAAGAGACTAAGAAGGACACTACATAATAAATGGAACAATCTAACAGGAGGCTATAACCCTTGTAAACATTTATGCATGTACATAGGAAGACCTAAATATATAAAGCAAATCTGGATGTGCATAAACAGAGAGATTGACATAATACAGTCATAGCAGGAGACTTTAACACCCCATTGACATTAATGGATAAATGTTCCATACAGAAAAACATCATGAAAATAACAGCCTTAAATAACCCATGAGATTAATTTTATTGATATCTTCAGAGCACTTCATCACAAAGCAGCAGAACAGACATTCTTCTCAAGTGCACATGGAACATTTTCTAGGATGGGACCACATGTTAGGACACAAAACAAGTCTCAAAAAATTTAAGATGACTGAAATCATATCAAGCAACTTCTCTGACCATAATGCTATGAAACTAGAAATCAATTACAAAAAAAAACAAACCCTGAAATACATACAAAGACATGGAGGCTATATAACATGTTATTAAACAATGAATAGGTTAACAATGAGATCAAGGAAAAAAATCAAAAGACACCAGCAAACAAATTAAGATGAGAACCCAACAAACCAGTATCTGTGGGACACTGGGAAAGCAATCACAAGAAGGAAAGTCACAGCATTACAGGCCTACCTCGAGAAACAAGAAAAATCACAAATAATCTAACCTTACACTTAAAGGAACTTGAAAAAGAACAAGAAACAAAGCCCAAAGAGAACAGAAGGAAGGAAATTAGAAAGATCAGAGCAGAAATAAGTAAGATAGAGTCTAAAAAGTATACAAAAGATCAATGAGACCAAGAGCTAGTACTTTGAAAAATTAAACAAGATTGACAAATCTTTAACCAGATTCTTCAAGAAAAAAAGAGAGGACATAAATAGAAGCAGAAATGAAAGAGCACAAGTAACAACTGACACCAAAGAAGTACTAGGGATTGTCAGAAAATATTACGAACAACTATATGCCAACAAATTGCACAATCTGGACAAAATGGATAAATTCCTAGAAACATAATATATTACAAAACTGAATCAGGAAGAACCAGAAAATCTGAATAAACATATTACGATTAGTGAAATTGAAGCAGTAATCAAAAATTCCCAACAAACAAAAATCCTGGACCAAATGATTTCAAAGGTGCATTTTACCCAATAAGAACTAATACCTATTCTCAAATCTTTCCAAAAAAATTCAAGAGGAGGGAAGTCTCCCAAGCTCATTTTACAAGGCCAGCATTATCCCAACTCCAAAAACAGATAAAGACACTACAAAGAAAGGAGATTATAGGCCAGTATCCCTGATGAACATAAATGCTAAAATCCTCAACAAAATATTAGCAAAATGGATCCAGCAACACATTAACAAGGTCATGCATCATAATCAAGTGGGATTTATTCCAGGGATGCAAGGCTGGTACCTGATCATACCAAGAGATGCAGAAAAAGCATTCGATAGAATCCAGGACCCATTTATGATAAAAATCCTCAGTAAAGTGGGAATGGAGGGATCATACCCCAACAAAATAAAGGTCATATGTGACAAGCCCACAGCCAACATCATACTCAACGAGCAAAAACTACAAGTGTTTCCATTAAGTTCAGGAACCAGGCAAGATGTCTGCTTTCACCAGTCTTGCTGCTCAAAATAGTACTAGAAGTCCTAGCCACAGCAGTCAGACAAGAAGATTAAAAAGACATTCAGATGGGAACGAAAAATAAAACTATTATTTGGAGATGACATGATACTGTATATAGAGAATGCTTAAGAAGGCAAAAGCACACAATAGGGTAAAGACAGTCTACTATTCAATATACGGTGTTAGGAAAATTGGACAGATAACATGCAAAAAAAATGAAACTAGAACACTTTCTTACACCAAACACAAGAATAAACTCAAAATAGACTAAAGACTTACATGTTAAACTCAAAAACCATAAAATTCCTAGAAGTAAACATAGGCAGTAAAATCTCAGACCTTTCTCATAGCAATATTTTTTCTCTAATACATTCTCTCAGTCAAGGGAAACAAAAGAAAAAATAAACAAATGGGACTGTATCAAACTAAAAAGGTTTGCATGGCAAAGGAAACCATCAACAAAATGAAAATACAGCCCGCTGAATGGGAGAACATGTTCTCTGATACCTCTGATAAGGGTTTAATATACAAAATTTATAAGGAACTTACAAAACTCAACACCCAAAAACAAACAATCCAATGAAGAAACGGGCAAAGGACCTGAATAGACACCTCTCCAAAGTGGACATATGAAAGGGTGCTGAATGTCACTATTCATCAGAAAAACGCTAATTAAAACTACAATGAGATATCATCTCACACCTGTCAGAATGCCTATCATCAATAAATCAACAAGCAATCGTTGGCTAGGATGTGAAGAAAAGGGAGCCCTCATGCACTGCTGGTGGGAATGCAGATTGGGACAGTCAACGTGGAAAGCAACATGGAGTTTCCTCAAAAATTTTTTTTGAAATGGAACTTCCTATGACCTAGCAATTTAGTCCACTTCTGGGAACATATCCAAAGAAACGTGAAACACTAATTCGGAAGAATGTATGCACCTCTATGTTCATTGCAGTGTTATTTACAATAGCCAAGATTTGAAGCAGCCCATGTGCCCATCAGTAAATGAGTGAATAAAAGAATCTGTGGTATGTAATGCTACTCAGCCTTTGAAATGAAGGAAATCTTACCTTTTGTGAAAGCATGAATGGACCTGGAGAGTATTATGCTAAATGAAATAAGCTAGTCAGAGAAAGACAAATACCATATGACTTCATTTATAAGTGGAATCTAATGAACAAAATAAACTAACAGTGGATACCGAAAACAAACTGACAGCTGTCGGAAGGGAAGGGGTTGGGGGCTAGGTGAGAAGGGTGAAGGGATTAGGCAAAGGAAACAAAGACTCACAGACACAGATAGAAGGGGGCATAAATGGTGGTAGTAGGAGGCTTGATTTGTGGTGGTAAACACACAACACAGTTACAGATGATGCACTGTAGATTTGTATACCTAAACCTATATAATTTTATTAACCACTGTCACCCCAATAAATTCAATAAATCAAATATAAAAGAAAAATCAATTTCTCTAGGCTTTGTTCCTCTTTACTGAAAAAATGGTCTATACGGAAAGGGGTTAGGGTGTTACACTTGTTGACTTTTCTTGTAGTTAAAACAAAAATATATGCTTATAGTTATGAAATATTTCAACACTAGCTGCAAAGCATAGAAAATACCATAAATTACCTGTGGCACCTATGTTACCACCACCAAGCTAAAATGAAATAACAGTTTGCTGTATTTGTTTCAGTTCTCTCACTTTTTGGGAAAAAATAGATAAAGCAAAATTCCCATATCCCATTTCTTCCTATTTCTTTATTCTCTAGAACAATGATTTTCAACTTTTTTCATCTCATGGCACACATAAACGAATTACTAAAATTCTGTGGCACATCAAAAAATGTATTACATTTTTAATTCCGGCCAAGATGAAGGCATAGGTAGACACACTGTGCCTCCTCCCACAACCAAAAGAAGGACAACACACTTAAAAACAAAAAATAAGCAGAACTGACGAAAATCGAACTGTATGGAAGTCCGACAACCAAGGAGTTAAAGAAGAAACACTCACCCAGATCAGCAGGAGGGGCAGAGACAGGCAGCCGAGAGGAGAGGACTCAGCAAGGCGGCGGATTGTGGACTGGGTAGTCCCACACCCACGTGAGGATAAACTAAGAGGAACAACTGGGGAGTGAGATAGACTGCAGCAACCCAGGTTCCCAGCTCGGGGAAATAAAGCCTCAAACCTCTGATTGAAAACTCCTGTGGGGGTTGAGGCGGCAGCTGGAGACACTCCCAGCCTCACAGGAGAGCTCCTTGGAGAGACCCACAGGGTCCTAGAACATACACAAGCCCACCCACCTGGGAGTCAGCACTAGAAGGGCCCAATTTGATTGTGGGTAGCAGGGAAAGTGACTGAAAACCAGCAGAGAGCGGAGCAAGTGGCATTGTTCCCTCTCTGACCCCTCCCCGACAAACAGTGTCACAACGCAGCGACATGGGTTGCCCCACCCTGGTGAATACCTAAGGCTCTGCCCCTTACTTCGTAAGAGGTACGCCAAGACACACAAAAAAAAAAAAATGGCCCAAATGAAAGAAGAGATCAAAGCTCCAGAAAAAATACAACTAAGTGACGAAGAGATAGCCAACCTATCAGATGCACAGTTCAAAACACTGGTAATCAGGATGCTCACAGAATTGGTTGTATATGGTCACAAATTAGATGAAAAATGAAGGCTATGCTAAGTGAAATAGAGGAAAATGTACAGGGAACCAACAGTGATGGGAAGGAAACCGGGACTCAAATCAATGGTGTGGGCCAGAAAGAAGAAAGAAACATTCAACCAGAACACAATGAAGAAACAAGAATTCAGAAAAATGAGGAGAGGCTTAGGAACCTCCAGGATATCTTTAAATGTTCTAACATCCAAATCATAGGGGTACCAGAAGGAGAAGAGGAAGAAATTGAAAACTTATTTGAACAAATAATGAAGGAGAACTTCCTCAATCTGGCAAAGGAAATAGACTTCCAGGAAGTCCAGGAAGCTCAGAGAGTCCCAAAGAAGTTGGACACCAGGAGGAACACACCAAGGCACATCATAATTACATTAGCCAAGATGAAAGATAAAGAGAGAATCTTAAAAGCAGCAAGATAAAAGGAGACAGTAACCTATAAAGGAGTGCCCATAAGACTGTTGGCTGACTTTTCAAAAGAAACCTTGCAGGCCAGAAGGGGCTGGCAAGAAGTATTCCAAGTTATGAAAGGCAAGGACCTACATCCAAGATTACTCTATCCAGCAACGCTATCATTTAGAATGGAAGGGCAGATAAAGTGCTTCTCAGATATGGTCAAGTTAAAGGAGTTAGTTCATCATCACCAAGCCCTTATTATATGAAATGTTAATGGGACTTACCTAAGAAAAAAGATGATCAAAACTATGAACAATAAAATGACAACAAACTCACAACTATCAACACCTGAACCTAAACAACAAAAACAAACTAAGCAAACAACTAGAACAGGAACAGAATCACAGAAATGGAGATCACATGGAGGGTTATCATCAGGGGAGGGGTGGCGGGGGGAAGGTACAGGGAATAAGAAGCATAAATGGTAGGTAGAAGATAGACAGGGGGAGGTTAAGAATAGTATAGGAAAGGTAGAAGCCAAAGAACTCATATATATGACTCATGGACATGAACTAAAGAGGGGGAGTGTGGGGGGAAGAGGTGTGCAGGGTGGAGGGGGGTGGGGAGGAGATGGCACAACTGTAATAGCATAATCAATAAAATATATTAAAAATATACATATTACATTTTTTTGACAATCTGACAAAAAAATAAGAGGAGACAAAAAAATAAAACAATTATCTTCTGAGGGCAGGCCCCTGTAGTACAGGCTTCCCTCATGAGGTGAGTGTTCTAGAAACCCATCTGTATCAGTGTATCAGTGTATCAGCTAGTGTTGTGAGAGGCTGCATTTGGCCTCAGTGAATTTTTTTTGAAGATTCTTCCAACGTGTTTGCTCATTTCACAATGGGTGATTCACAAGTGTACCTGCCCACACCGCACTGAGTGTTCAGCAGTTTTTGACCCAAAAAGGCATGACCCCCTGTTCCACTCTCCCTAGTCACCCAATCTTGTTCCAACTGACCTTTTTTTTTGTTTCCCCAATGAAAAAAAGTCCTCAAAGGGAAACGTTTTACCAATGTGGAAGAGGTGAAACAAAAAACGGCAGAAGCTCTAAAAGGCATCAAAATGGACAAATTCAAAAACTGTTCTGAGCAGTGGAAAAAAATCTTGATAGGTGTATTGCACCAAATGGAGAGTGCCTTGAAGGTGCCTGAAGTTTAAACATGCAAGAATAAATGCACAATTTTTTATAAATAAATTCTGGGGAATTTGGGGGTCTGCCCCTCCTTGTAACTTTGAGTCATTCACACTGGACAGCTATTTTGTTGGCTGTTGTCATTTTTTTATCTGCCAATCTTATGGAAATAGGTCAGTGCCCCTAACTAAATAATCAGGTACTGCATGTTTTAAAAATTCTTCTATCGTTGCCCTGGCTGGTGTGGCTCAGTGGATTGTGCACCTGCCTGTGAACCAAAAGGTTGCTGGTTCAATTCCCAGTCTGGGCACATGCCTGGGGTGCGGGCCACAACCCCCCCCACCCCCAGTAGGGGGTGCTCGAGAGGCAACCACACATTGATGTTTCTCTCCCTCTCTTTCTCCTTCCCTTACCCTTGCTCTAAAAATAAATAAATAAAATCTTAAAAAAAAAAAAAAAGGATGCCCAGACCTCCCCTGTGGCAATTCTAACTTGGAAAAAAAAATTCTTCCATCATCATTTATGATGTATTAGAGAACTGTACACCTGAAACTTACATAATTTTATTAACCAATGTCACCCCTATAAAGTCAATAAAGAAGTAAAAAATAAAATAAAATAAAATTATAATTCTTATGGCACACTGGTGAAAACTGCTGCTCTAGAGATATCTACTACCCTAAGGCTACTGAGTATCCCGACCACACGATTTTACTGTTTAAGCAAGTAATTATGTACCTACAACAACTATATAACACGGCTTCCTGTGTGTTTAAAGGTACATAGATTGTATTACAGTGTGTACATCCTTTTGCATTTAATTTTTCATTCAGCATTGTTTTTTGAGATTTACCCGCATTACTCTCTATCTATCTATGTAGGGATTTACATCTAGTTCACTAATTTTAAACTCCCACATATTATTTCATTAGGAATAAACCACAGTTTATTGACTTAACCTTGCCTCTGGACACTGAGGTAATTTACAGTTTTTAAAAGCAGAGGTGCGGTAAAAGCCTGTGTGTGTGTCTCCCTGCTGCCAGGTGCAGGGGCTTCTCTAGGTAGGAGAGACACTCAGACACGGTTTTGTTGGACATGCTCAACTTCATCTCTCCTAGACATTCCCACTTTTTTTCCCCAAGAGGTTACACCAATGTACCCTCACCAGCAATATTAGAGCATTCCCCATTCTCCATACCCTCACCAATATGTGAAAACACAAGAACTTACTAATTGTGCCAAAACAAAGGTTACGGAGTGGTAACTAAGAGTTACGCTTAGAAGATATTTCCCTAAGGTCTCTTCTGGTCAGATTATTGTGGTCACCACATCAATGCCAAGTCTTATCAAAATAAAATAAAGGATGTGGAAAAAAACCTTCTTCCACAGTTTATATTGAATTTACTTTTCCTCAAGAAATGTCTTTCATGGCTAATGCTGGCCCATGAACCCATAAATCAGGCCATTAAAGAGGAATGGGGACATGGCCCTAGCTCTGTATTTATTTTCTTGTACTCATAATCCAATGTTACTTAAAAAGCAAACTGCCCAGTATGCAAGCCAAAGCAAATACTCGGGATTTTGCCAGGCAAAATGCCTGTGGAGAAATGAGTCAATTCATACAAAATTCAAAGCTGTCTTTGGTCAGTGACATTTTCGTGAAAATCTGTGGGTGGGTAAAAGTTTTGCAAAATTCCTTTATGCTATTGGATAAAATTCATCCAGGAAAAATAAGCAAAATTTAAGTGGCAACCCACATTCCCCTTAATTCCCTTATTAACACTCCCGAACCTCCCAGCACAACTGCTTTCTCTCCCGCATGAAGGAGGCCATCAGTGTTTCTGATACTGGCCTCGGAACCCTGCCCCTCTGCTCACTCTGCTCTCATCAGATAGGCTTTCTCAGGAGACCACTGGCTGCCTGAACAAGCTTCAGCTCATTCAGAGCACACCTTCCTGGGAGCGCTACCCTGGCATTGCAAACTCTTCACCTTGATCGCAAGGAGACCTACAGTAAAAACATTCATCGGCATACGCTCCGTTGGAACCATCACTATGGGTACTGCTGGGGATGGTTATGTACATCTACGGTTTTGGGTTACACTTTTAGGGACATGAAACGGGCTGAGGAAAAAAATTCAGAGAATCCAAGACTTGTTCTGACTTGGAAACTTGAAATCTTATCATCTCAGAAAATCATAATAGAATTCAGCACAATTATACACAGAAATGCTCAAAAATTTTGTTAATTCCAAGACTCATCAATGTCAGGGCTTGTCTAAGTTCAATAAGGTCTACATAGAATGACTTTGCACTTGGAAATTACGTGAGCCAGTAGACAGCAGTGAACGGACTCCAATATTTTTAATACAATATTGCCATATCTTAGTTTCCGACTTGAGGTCTGCCTGTCTGCCCAATGAGGACTCTGCTTCTCACGGCCCTGGCCATTGGCTAGGAGTATCTCCATAATCAAGGCAAGGCCTGCAAAGAGAACACCTGGTTTGGCTTTCCACAGAAGCAACCAGAATGAGATCTACAGAAGGGTGGCGCTGTGTGGGTGGGAGAGAGGAAAGAAACAATTCTCCTCTTCCAGGAAGTTAACCAAATAACACATGAACAATTCTACCCCAGTTCTGCCACCTAGAACCTTATGAGACCTGAATCCCAGAGTTCAGGAGGGCAAGGCTGAGAAGTTACAGTTGGAGATTCTGAGGACGCACTCTCCCACGCATGAAATAGAACGTGGTGTCAAGGGAGGGCACGAGTGGTAGCTTCTCACTATAAGCAGGCTGCCCCTGGGTAGCCCTTCCACACACCCTTCTTCTGTCACAACTCCCAGAAGCTCACTGTGCTGCTGGTAGCCCTGGTCACCAAACACAATTGGGTCATCGCATCTTTCTTGGGTCAATAAGCTAAGTGAGTGAAAAGTATGGTGCATAGAAAATTAATAGCAGTGAAACAGACGTAAAACAAAACTGGACTGGGTCTTATAATTCAAAGTGATCCAAGTGTTTGCAGCATGTGACACAGCCACAGAAACCCAAAGATCACTTCATGTCTCCAAAAGAGGAATGTGGTCATTTTACTTGGCAAGGATCTTGAGCTTTAAATCAACTACCACCAGATTTTCAAAGCAGTAGGAGATGAAACATTTCAGTTTTAACAGTTCTTTGTGTCTGGAATCCAATAGTGTAAAGATTGGTTTTACGAAAGGCAGAAAAATGCATCTTTTTCAGATGTGCATTTACATTAAATACAACGTCTTCCATCAATAGATCACAACTTGAGAAGACTGTTAAATTTCCACAGGAAAGTTATTTGTTGCCCGTCAGCTACAGCCCTACAAATTAAGCAAATGACATGCAGCAACATAACAGTTTTGATACATAATGTTCACGATATGATACGATATGTATGTGTTAATATGAAAATGGATGTCTTCCTGCAAAAAATATATAGTCCCAAGACTAGATCTACAGCATCATTCAGCTCCTAAGAAACCCTGTTTTGTATAAATACATTTGCACTAAAACATGTGTAAGTAAACGCTTTGTGGTTCTAAATTTGATATGGAATTAAATCTAACAATCTGAATTTTGCCAAGATTCCATTCAGAAGTGGCGAGTGTGCAGACTAAGGGAGAAGGAAATCACCTCCTATACCTATCCTGAATAATAATACAATGAAAAACCATGTAGAGGCCTGCAAACATTCACCTCGCAGCTTATTCTCTCACTAAGTATTTCTATTTAATGCACTTTAGCAAAAGTCAACTGTCAAGGAACATGTATAAAGGACACATGGACACAGCCAAAGGGGGCAGGATCAAAGGTGGGAGGTGGGGATAGCTGGGGTGGGGGGAAAGTGGTGGGGGGAAAAAGGAGACAACTACTTGAACAACAATTTTTTTAAAAAGAGAGGAAAAAAAACTAACGTTTCTATTCCATGAAAAAAAAAAAATCAACTTGTCCTGCAAGCTCTAAGAACAGTAAAAAAAAGATGGAGAAATCCTATTGCACAAAAATTAATTTTTCAATGCAAAAAATTATTTTTCAGATAATTTAAGCCTTTTTTTTCAGGACAGCCAAATCCACCAAACTATTTTCAGCCAGGATTAGTCATAACTAAAAGGTTGGACTGTTTTCACTCAGAGACTGAACGTCTTTCCTGCCTGCAATAGGCCTATGTGTTCCAAACAGAGTAAATGGAATTGCCTTCAATTGCTTGTCTCTTTCTGGCATTTTTAACGCAGAATCCTACTGACAGAAAAAGGTTTTGCTGCCTGGAATGCAATTATTCTTTTCACTCATATAACCTGGCATTCTCACAATGTATCAGCTTCGGGTTTTCCTTCAGAAAAATCACAACATGGGGCATAATGTAACGACAAGAAATGCAATTTCATTCAGCCAGAAATTCTTAAAACTCTTTCAAAAACACCGACTGGATGGTGCAAAGTGCTTCTAATACTCGCACTGCAGCCACCAACTACTCGGTTCGCTTTTACATGAATTGGACAACTTGGTCAATCTATAATCAAACCGAAACACGTTCCAGATCTCTGCCATCCAGACATACTACAGAAAGAAGAAATTCCGTCTGGGGGACCCCAATCTAACTGAGTTCCTTCTCGAAATTATTTACATACTTCACACATTTAGTGACTTGTAGCATATTCAACATTCAGGGAGCACCTACAATGCTCAGATTCTAACTCTAAAAGAAATAATCCTTTCCATCAAAATTAATATATTATAAAATGCATGCTCTTTTTTTTTTTCCTAAGAGTTAAGTGAACAGTCGGAGATTGGGCAAAGCTGCCCTGTGATCCCAAGGGTGATGTCCTGCTTACAAACACTGTGGGTTTCTGTTAGGTGTGAAAAGATTGTGAAATCACATAGGAGTCATATCATTAAGGACAGTCAATTTTGCCAAGAAAGAGAGAGTTCCAGGATGGATGTTGAGACAGGGGAGGCAGAGGGAAGAGGCACTGGGCCCACTTCCTTCAGTACCAAAGGACATTCCTCTCTTGGTTCTTTCTCCTTCACCTTGCCACAAAATTCTGTCTCCTTAAAATTCAGTGCGATCCTGCGAGATTCTGCCCCTGTGTATCCCTTGGGTGTTTTATGCTGACTATAAATCATTAACTAGTCTCACAACCCTGGAGTGTGTAGCGTGCAGGCAGGTGAGAGGGTACATGCAACACATTTTTACTAACCAAGTCTCTAGATGTGAGTTCCTTTCCAAATATCAGAACCACCCCTCTCCCAGCCCCAATACCAGCCTGGTTATTAGACAGAGAAATCACTGAATATTTGTTTTGGAAAAGACATAAAGCTTGCTGGTGGTGCAGTGTGTGTTCCTCTGCCCTGCACATTTCAGCAACTTCAAGTTGGTGCCTGGAGGGCATCTATTTTCCAAGATTTTGGACACTGTGGCAGATCAACCTCCCCTGACATGGTGGATCATTTACATTTGCAGAAGAGAATCAAGAAGTGAAGGGATACCCAGTTGCTAATAATTAAAGAAACTTTCCCCTTCCTCAGACTGAAGAGGAGTCAAAATTTAATGGATACTCAGAGCCTCTCATGTCATCCAAATTCCATAAAAGGAGAAAATGTCCCCTGACTTGTGGGCCAACTCTGGAAAAACACATGCACTTTCAATGGACTCCCATGGGCTTGGGAAAACTCACCGTGCACTTGTTAGGCTTCTCTCCGGAGTGGACTCTCATGTGGATCAGCAGTTTATAGCGGGCATTGAACGGCTTGTACCTTCGAGGACACCCTGCCCAGAAGCAAGTGAAGTCTTCCCCTTTGCGCTGGTCTATGTGTACCTTCTCGATATGCCGCACGAGCTCCTCCTGCTGGTCATACAAGGCACTGCAGTCGATCCAGCGACAGCAGTGCTTGCCCCCGAGGTCGTCCATCTCCCCGTCCTCCTCCAAGGTGGTCTGGGGCAGGGCCAGTGTCTGGGCGTGGGGTACCAGCTCTTGGTGGTGCAGGTGTGGATGGGCGTGGTAGGGGGGTGGCGGTCCTTGGGGTAGCGGTGGCAGAGGAGGCAGAGGAGTCGCGGGGGGCAGATCTAGAGCCGCACTGGAAAAGTCATCCAGGCGCTCTGTCTTCAGCAGGCCAGCCGGCTGGCCGTCGGGGCCCGGCAGGCCGTGCTGCACTACCATGTTGTTGACCACACCGGGCTGGAGGCCACCGTGCTCCAGCTGCTGCATGCGCTCATACTCCAGCGTGCCGTCCTCCCCGTAGGCCGGGAGCGCCAGGCCCCCGCTGGCCACCCGTACACCCTTCTGGCCACTAGGCACCGAGCACGGCTGGGGGATGCAGCTACCGCGCACCCCCAGGAAATGCCCATAGACCTCGGGCTGCGGCGACATGTTGGCCGGGGAAGCCCGCGACCCGTTGATGTAGGCGACCAAGGACGTGGGAGAGGTGCGAATGATGGTGTTGAAGTCTATCCCAATGCCATCCGACAACGGGGACAAGGAAAGTGCTCTCTTCTTGGAGCGGGCTGAGTGAGATCTGGCTGAAGAGTGTCGGGCACTAGAGTAAGGAGAGTGGCTATTTTCCATGCCAAAAAGGTAGGATGGCAATGAGTTAGAGACACTGTTGCTGGACATGGCTGTCCCAGGAGGGAGGCTGAGGTGGTCCCCTAGATCGATGCCATTCTGAGAGCCGTGGCTGGAGGAGAGGGCAGGGAGAGCCCTGTAGCCGTGAGACCACTCTTGTTTCACGCTCAAAGCCGACTGACTTTCTGTCAGGCTCAAAGTCGTGGACGCCAAAGACTCACGTGAAATAAGGGACCTGGAACAGCAGCCAGAAAGGAGGGGAAAAAAAAAGACAAACATTTTAGCAGGATATAGATTGCTTAAAAGCTAAAAGAACATGGCATTGACAATCCCTTAAGTATTTCCCCTAATTACATTGTCGGCTAAACACACATTCTTTGGCCAAGATAACACCAAGGCTTTTAGTTCCAGGTAAATAACATTTTACCAAGAACAATAAAGGCTAATGCTCACCGGACTAATAAAACAAAAGATCTATTGTTATAAATAATCTTAATACTTTAATGATAATAAAGAGTCCTTGCTTTATTTTTAAACTTTTTTTAATGTAGGGGGAAAATTAGAGACCTGAGAATAATTATTGAAGCCTGGCATGGCAAACTAAATAAGTATTTATTAAGCACCTTCTGTGTGCAGCACACCACAAATAGGCATTGTAGGGAAGAGAGGTCTAAACAGTGCCCCAGTCTTTGAGTAAAATCAACTTGGTGAGGTAAAACATAAACCTATACCTGGTTTGAAGAAAACGTAAATCCTCAGTCAAAGGGTCATCCAGGTCCCCTAATAACAATTTCTTAACTTTGCAGTAATTCCTCTCCTGTTCTACTTGCCCTTTTTAAAAACATGCCTCATGTCACAATATTTACATGCATATCAAAATGGTTTGTAACGCAGTCTGGCCACTTTAGAATTCATTTTGCTTTACAATGACATTGCTGCCTTAAAAATTGCTAAGAGAAAAGCTTTTGTCCCTTGGATGGAAAATCTGTCACAAAGGCTAGATATAACTCACTGTATTTCTCAACTCAGACATGGGGCATATCAGAAAAACCTGGTTTATTTATATGTACCTGCACTGGTTTTTTGCAGAAATCTTTTTTTTCTTACAAAAACTAATAAAAAAAAAAATATAAATGTCTTCCCAGAACGAACCCATATACTGCTTCCAGCTGCCGAACGGCAACCTGTTGCATGCAAAGGGACTGAGGGAAAAGAGAAGCATTCTCATCTCTTCCATTCTTCTTGCTCCTTTTTACAAAATGGAAGCCAGGAACACTGTTTCCTACAAGCATGAAGTATTAGCCAGAAAAGATCTCAGCTCTGAAGTGCATGGTATAAGGTGACAGATAACACCATCATGGAGATGATGTTTCCATCGGGTGAAGTAATGTTTACCCATGACAAACACAGAAAGAATTTACGTCCAGTTGCCCTTGACAGGTTTTTTTTCCCTTGGTCTAAATCCTTATATTTGGGCTGAAGTCCTTTTGCAAGCCCCAAAGTGGTTTCTGAGCCATCTGTTTCTTAATTCCCCACGGACACTTCAATTATTTCCCAGCACACCCCCGCAGCATGCAGCTCTCCCTGCAGAGCTCAGCTGAAGGTTCCTGGTGATAGAATGTCAAGAACCTTTCGGTCTCCTCCCCAGGGAGATGCAGGAATTACGTTCTGACCCAAGCCAAATCAGTAGTTATGTTGTGATTGAGGCAGATAACTGACTTTGCTTTACACCCTGAGGTTGAGGAAGTTTATAGAGCATTTTCGAAGGACACGTTTGCCTGGTCACTGTCACTCTGGAGTGTTTCAGATTTTTAAGCAGAGAATAGCAGGCAGAAAGCATTTTATCTACCTGTACATACTCTGTATATTATGTTATTTGGCTTGAGGGCAGCCTATATGACATGTTTATTTGTTCCGTGGTCCAGAGATGTTTCATACTTTTCTCAAATTATGCCTGACTATATAGCTCAATTTAAATTTGAGCATAACCCCATGCAGGCATGTTAACTCCTCAAACATCAGTTTTCTAAGACAGTTATCACATATTTTTCAGAAAGCAAAGTCTATATTCTTTTCACTACGGCAATAATATACATAGAGAGCTCTCTTTTCTATTTCAAACATGTAATAAGAACAAAACTTCCAAAAAAAAAAAGGCCTTGGCCTAGTAGCCCTCATCCCTCCTGTGCAATTACCCAGATCTTTTATCTTTCAGAGTTGTTGTCCATGGACTCTCCCCCAAATACACCAGCTCTCAGTAAGAGTCCTCTTTCCAGAGAAGTTACACAGTGTCTGCACCGCACCTTAAACATAACTGACTTCCTCAATACTATTATCGTCTTCGACAGAATTCAAAGCCTTTCCACAGAAGGGAGCATTTTTACCTCCCCTGGTACCCACCAGAGAGTTAGATACATAGTAAGTTTTCAAACAGTTGTTGATTAAGAGAGTGAATAAATAATCAATATAATGATAACTAACCATCTTTTATAGCTTACAAAGCATTTTCCCTGTACAATTACTTCATTGGATACAGCTGGCGAGGTAAATAAAACTGGACCAAATTTCCTACAGAACCAAATTTTGCACAGAACTACAAATGAGGTAGTCACCCAGCTGGACCACATACATCCTCTGCTCCCTACATCATATCCTACATGTGGTCCATAAGACTCTGCTTGATTAAAGGACCTGGTACAATGGGCTTAAAGTCACCCAAGCTACAATCAGAACCCACTTTTCCTGTTCTCTTTGTGCAAAAGTATATTGAACAACTGTGAAGCTTCTGAAGGACTCTCTCCCATAAGCCCTGCTGCTATGCACACTGTGCCTAGGGGAAGGAAAGTGACAGAGCTGTGGCTCTACCCCTTACTGAGAGCAATCTCCATTTCCATGTGTCTATCTGACCCTTAGGAAATTATGTCCGGTGACTAGCTGATTTGGAGCTATATGTGAAGAGAAAGCAATATGGCTCAAACACAATAAAACCGCTATGAAAGACTCAGAAACTACCAGTCAAACAGGTTAAGGTGGCTAGTAAAGGAAAAGTTCAGTAACTCTCATGGGTACATAAAAGGAGTGATGGCCAAGGTGAATTGCTTGGTTCAAGGCCAAGCTCAAAAGAAATACTAACTTACACATCATGTCTAATTCCTCAAACTGATGTGTGTTTGTTTGTGTGTGTGTAGAAAGGAGAGGAAGGGAAGGGGAGGGCTGGGGAGGGGAGGAGAGGGATATGTATAGCTCCTACTCTATATGGAACTTCTTGTGCATGTGCCTGGACAAATGCCCTGAAGAGTTAACACTGCATCTAAACACAGGATGGCTTTATAAAACGTCAGTGCTTACAGAGAACCCTGACTCCATTCTCAGCCCCCTAGGCCTCTTCTGAGCTTTGTGAACATAGTTCAACCCAAAAGGAAACCCTAGGACATTCCATCCCTTGAAATCACCTCAATAATTTCTAGTTTAAAAGAGAAAAATGTGGTGCTTTTTTGAATCTGGAATGACATTATTAGATAGATGGTTGAACTTTGTAACTGACAAGCTAAGCAACATTGGGCAAAGCCCTTAGACTTTGTGTCTGGGGTCCATCATCTCTAAAATGGGTAGTTTATAAACATTCGATCATAAAATGTAGAATCACGATAGATGTGAAAGCACTAGGAAAACTAAACACATACAAAATCCATGCCAGTAGCATCCCATCTCTCCTACTGCCCCACTTTTGCCAGATTTGTATCTGAAGTGACTGTATGAGGCTATATCAGCACCTCAGTCTTGTCACTTCCAGGAAAATATGTGCGACAGTGTCTCTATTAAGAGTTTTTGCGATGCCTAAGCCAAGCATGGCTCCTGGATCTTCAGGGGGGTAAGGTATAGTTTGTATTTCTCATTAAGTAGAGCTAGTCAGAAATGGCTGGGAAATTAATAAAGGCAAATATATACCACTAGGGCATGATTCTCATCATTGGGTTAAATATAACCCAACAAAGCTAAGGAAGAGTACTTTTTCCAAGATAAGCACTCCAGGAAAAAGAAAAACTC